>JBBPOS010000698.1:0-12634 GCA_038091575.1 Leccinum subgranulosum
AGATGGGGAGTGAAAGTCTTTGTAAGTTGAAACGGGGTGAATCCAGTTGCCGAGGAGCGGGTATTATTGAAATTAAACTGGGCGAGGGCTAGCCATTCGACCCATTTATCTTGTTTTTCTGCGGTGAAGAGGCGGAGATATTGACCAAGTTCGCGGTTAACGCGTTCCATTTGCCCATCGGTTTGTGGGTGATATGCTGTGGACATCTTCTTTTCGATTTTCAATAGTTTAAGAAGAACCATCATCATTTGGCTTGCAAATTGAGGACCACGATCAGAAATGAGGGAGTCTGGAAGTCCATGATGCTTCCATACGTAATCTCTATACAGCTCAGCTGTTCCTTTTGAAGTGATTGTTTTTGTTGTAGGGGCAAAAGCGACTTCCTTGGAGAAGCGATCGACCACTACTAAGATGCTATCGAAGCCATGTGAAGATGGAAGGCTGGTAATAAAATTGGCGGATACACTTTTCCAGGGTTCCTTAGGAACCTCAAGTGGTTGTGTCAGTCCGGCTGGTGGAATATTCGTTGGTTTCATATGCGCACAGCGCTCACAAGACCGACAGTAATCCTGTACGTCCTTTTTAATTCCGGGCCAAGCATAATATCGTGCGAGGAATTCCTGCGTCTTTTCGGCTCCTTTGTGGCCGAAGATCGGATGATCGTGGAATTGTGTCAACACTTCTTGGCGGAGTTCTAATGGGACCCATAGTTTGTCGTTATAAAAATATAATCCTTCACAGAGGATCGACCTGTCTGGCGATAGACAGCCAGAATGTTTTTCTTTTATTTTATCGAAGAGGGAGATTTCTTCAAGAGATCTGATGTAGTTTTCAGGAATGAACGTCATCTGCTTATTGTCGTTTTCCATTCCTTCCATATGATCTTCTCTTCTAGAGAGTGCATCGGCCTTTCCCATCGAGGTACCAGGTTTGTTAACGAGTGTATAGTCAAAGCGGGATAGATAAAGTGCCCATCGTGCTTGACGTCGATTTAAGTCCTGACTTTTCATGAAGTACTGGAGATTCTTATGATCTGTCCAGATTTCGAATGTGTGTCTAGCACCTTCTAAATAATGTCTCCATTGCTCGAGCGAGAGGATTATCGCGAGCATTTCCTTATCAGCAATGGGGTAATTGCGTTGTTCGGGAGTCATGGAATGTGACATAAAGGCGACGGGGTGCCACTTATTATCTTTCAAAGTTGAGAGCACTGCTCCTGTGGCGAAGTCGGAAGCGTCGCATTCAACGCGATACGGAGCGGTGTCATCAGGGTAAGACAACACAGGGGCGGTAGTGAATCTATGTTTGAGCGTTTCAAACGCGTCTTGTTGAGCTTTTCCCCAGCTCCAAGGTTGATCTTTCTTTGTTAGGTCGTGTAACGGTCTCGCTTCTTGACTGTAATGATCTCGATGTCGTCGCTGCCATTCGTACCCTCACCGTCAAGATCCAGGCCTCCGACCAGCATATCTGCTATTTCAACAGGCTTCAAAAGGATTGCGGCATCGAGAATGTGCTTGTCATTCCCCTCCACATCAAGATCCGCTGGGGGACAGCAGACAAGATGCTTGAGCGTGCATACCTTCTCCGTCAGGTAACTCATTTGCTCAACCGTTTTGACTGTGCGCTAACGGAGAATGATAGGCCATCAACCTTTTTGTTTCCTCTGCTGACGAACTCTTCGGCCCCATCACAATGCTTCGACGCCCAGGTGAACCTACCAAATGGATACCTTGGACAGCCTTTGCCTTCAGGCCTGCTGATTGGAAGTGCGTCAAAGATGTCCACCTCATTATCTCCGATGCAAACGCAATCCAGCACATTTTCTTGCACGACCATCTCGCGACTCTTTGGCGGGCAATCCCTGCACTCGAAGACCTCCAATCGGCATGGGAGGAGAAGTCCGTGTCCCGCAAGTTCTCTGCTTATATGACCGCGATCAATCAGGGACTGGAGAAGCTGAGGAAGTATTACAACAAGTTCAATGAGAAACCTGTGTATGTTCTTGCACTCGGTAAGTCGTCCGTCTGTTCATTTGTTCGTTTGACATGTCTCAATGCTAATTAATCCTACTAGTGCTACACCCATACTACAAACTCGCATATATCAAGATGGCATGGGGTGGCCCGGAGGAGCTGCAACAAGACCGCGAAGCTAGGAACACATATGCCAAAGACTGGCACGATGAAGCCCTCAAGATCGTCGAGCGCATGATGCAAGACTACTGGGACGAAGAAGCCCCTGCTATCCCGCTGCCGCCGTCTCCTCAGTCTTTACCCACTCCTGGTACAAATGACTCAACTCTCGCATCTGAGTTCGACCGACTCCATCGCAAGCTCATCGAGCAGAACACACAGGGAGACGGAAGTGGATGGAGATCGGAATTGCGCCGCTATCTCAGCAACATTCCCGAAGACGTTTTGAAGGAAACAGACATTGTAAATGACGAGCAGGCATGTAAATGGCAGAGTGGAACACTACTGCTTACCTGGGTAGTTGCTTTGGTGGTCACACGAGAGTGGGAGGGAAAAGCGTTATATTGGTGGCGCCATAAGGGCTGCCTATATATACGTAGGAGCGGAGTTTAAAGCGGAGCTACAACTACATATCACATGATATAAGGTCATGTGTCTGATACGCTATAGGGGCGGATATACATCGGGCTAAAGTGGTAAGCGCTATCGTGCGCTAGATTACGCTAAGCGTTCAACAAGCTGGTGGGCTAGTTCAGTGTTGAGGGAAAGAGTTTCTTCCTGTTCTTCGTTGGATAGAAGGGGAAGGTCTAAGTCTGTCTCATCCTTGTCGCTAGAGCGTTGAGGAGGGAAGTCTGGGGAGTCAGGGGCTGAGGTTTCTCCTCTCCAAGAAGAGGTAGACAAAGAGTGCTGATGGGACGAAGTGGTTAGAGGGTTTTGAGGGATGGAGGGGATGTTCTGCTCCAGTCTTTGGTAAGGGTTTTGAGACGTGATGCTGGAGGTGGTTCATAATGATGGTGACCGCAGAGAAAAGCTAGAGCTTTTGTTACAGCTGGCCCAGATAGGGTTGGATGTAGACTTGGAGGACGAAGGCTAAGACGAAGGATTGGCTGAGCAAGCGTAATGCCTGGTGAGACCCGAAGACTAAGTGTACTATGAGGAGGAACTCACAAAGAGTCGCGTCACTCGAGGACATAGGGACTAAGGACACACCCAAGAGGGCAGAGGATCGAAGGGACTGAGGGACAAAGAGACTCGAAGGTTGGCTGAGAACTAGATGATATTCCAAGTAGCCCTAGCTTAGGGTTTACAAATGACAAGACTGTCCTTAAGTACTAAAGAGATGGAACGTGATGGAATCACAAAGAAGGAACGCATCATCCACAGTAAGGATGAGTAAGAAGCTGCGGAGGATTAATCATGCATGACAGATGGATGATGAAGCAAAGGCGTCATCATGAGTCAGAGAATGAATGATGACAGATAGCTGATGAAGCAACGACGTCATCATGAGTCAGAAGATAAAAACAGAGATAGGGATAACTTGGAGAGGAGAATGTCGGATCATTGGCGATGTGAAACAAGATGAGAAACTGCCTGAGATCTATAATACAGGGTGAAGACAAAGTAGAGGCAATAAGCGAAGCAAAAAGAGAGAGAGAAAAGACATAGAGTGAACTCAAGAGACAGTCATAACAATCGATGTATGTAGGAAAGCAAGGAATAAAACCAGGGGTTTGACACCTACCAAGTGGCATGTAAGTCTCTCTTGGGTTTGAGGGAACCCTAGAGGAAAAAGACTTGTCAGTATGACGGAAAGGACCTAATTCCAAAAGGCAAAGCGCTGTTCAACAGCTTCAAGCTCTGTGCACATGACTTGTCGAGGCATCAGGAGTGCACAGTGACAGACTCAACGTTTAGTCAAGGTGGGGCGAATAACCTATAGAATTCCTATATAGACTCGGAGATTCTACTAGCTCAGCCGAGGGTTCTCGAATAGAACAAAGGAAAGGGAGCTATTCTCTAGTAGAAAACTTACTAGGGATATGAGTTGAAGTGTTGAAGCTAAGACAAGGTATCAATCACTAGATGAGTATGAAAGTGACCTGATATTCAAGGGTCAGGCTTAGGCCCTTATATACTACAAGATATGTTTGTACATATTTGTGAAAAGGAATGTCGTAGAACATTCCATCATATCATGTAAGAGATTCTAACCAATAGCATAAGTATCTTGTATGATATGTAAGCACTGATGTGTAAGACATCAGTCAGCGTATATATTGACCAATAGCAATAAGATATCAGTCATAGCTGAGTCAAGCCAATGGCAATAACAGCTTTTATCTAATCAGAGAAATAATAAATAAGATAAAGGACTTGGTCTAGATCAGACCGGTCTAGAATCAGAAGTAATAAGTAAGTGAATACTACCGATTCAATAGTTGGCATGTTGGATGTGGGGGTCAAGATGATATTGAGTCATTACTTTGGAATGGGGAGGAAGGAATAGATTTGTATTATTTTATCTCCGCTTCAATCCCGGACGGTGATGCTGGACTCTACACCATTCTCCAAATAATGACAAACTAGAATGTTACCAAACAGGACCTAAGATTGATACAATTTGCGGCCACCACAAAGAGGGCAATTGTGCTGGTATTGTTAATTCATCACCTACATGTACAAATGCATAGATATGATTGAAGCAGATTTTGCCTCCAGAGTCATGATTCATCACACCGTGTCCGCACCATCTTCTTCAATGTCCACCAACTCCCGCCCTTCTTCCACCATCTCACCCGTGGCACACCCAACAGACTTAACGACACCAGCTGCCTCAGCCCTCAAGACCGTCTCCGTCTTCATGCTCTCCAAGACGACCACCACTTGTCCCTTCTCAATGCGTTGCCCCGGAGTTACCCGCACCTCGACGACCAAGCTTGGCATAGGTGCCCGGAGCGAGCCTTTGTGCGCGGCAAGGACGTCTCCTCCCAACGACAAGAGCCACGCAGGAGGAGGGAGCGCAAGCGTAGTCTTCTTTCCGTCCGTCGAGAAAAGATGCAGGCGTTCCATCGCATTCGAAGAGGTCGAAGCTGGCAAGGCCGGCGGCGGAAGTTGCGAGACGATCGTAGTGCTCGTCGACAATGCCGCAAGGGTTGTAGGTGAAGAGAGACGCGCAGATACTGACTTGAAAGTCGTCGGAGAAGGGCCATTCACAACAATGTCGAAGCGACCAGGTGAGGTGTGTTTAAGCGTGACGTTGATGTGGGTAGCGCCAGGTTCGTCCTTGGATAGCGTGATGGTACGCTCGTAGACGTCCCCTACGAACCTTCGTGCCCCGAGATTCACCCATGGGCTTAGCAGGCCTGATGGAGGTGTTTGATCTCGAAGGGCGACATACAGCGCAGCCTGCGCTAAGAGTTCTGGTGAGGGATCCGAAACGGGGGGGAACAACTCTGCACGGTGTTTCTTGATGAACCCTGTTTCGACGTCTCCTTCAATAAATGCATCGTTGCCCGCAAGCGCTCTGAGAAACTCGATGTTGGTAGCAACGCCGACTACTTTATATTCTTCCAGTCCTCGTCTGAGCATTCTCAAGGCCTCGCTCCGATCCCGTCCGTGAGCCACGAGCTTGGCAATCATCGGGTCATAAAACACACCAATCTGAGCTCCATCAGTAACGCCTTGCTCGAGCCGGAGTGAAGGAGTAATCGCAGCAGATGTATCGGGAACACGGCGTGAAGGCCCAACCAATTCTGAAGAAAAAGGTGGTAGTGGAGGTGCAAAGACGTGTGTTGGGGTAGGTGTCGAGAGGTATAACAGCCGGCCCGAGTCCGGAAGGAAATCGTTTCGGGGGTTCTCTGCATAGATTCGTGCCTCAAACGCGTGTCCGACCAGAGGAATAGAGGACTGAGTGAGAGGAAGCGGGTTACCAGCTGCAACCTGTCACGTTTGTAAGTCAGGACGAAATCGCGTTGGGGCGCAAATAATACCTGGAGCTGCCATTCCACGAGGTCCAGACCAGTTATCATTTCAGTGACGGGGTGCTCCACTTGCAAACGTGTGTTCCTACTTCCAGCTTTAGCTCCACTTTATAGTATATAACATCACGAATGCTCACATCTCCATGAAGTAGAACTTCTGAGTGTCGTTATCAAAGATAAATTCCACGGTACCCGCTCCAACATAGTTGACTGCTCTCGCAGCAGCGACAGCCTTCTCGGACAAGTCTGCGCGAAGTTCGGGAGAAAGGCCTGGTGCAGGAGCCTATCAAAAAGGAGGTCAACTGGCCATTCATTGCAATCAAAAGTATATCTCACCTCTTCGATGATCTTCTGGTTCCGTCTTTGCACGGAGCAATCTCGCTCCCAGAGACTGACCACTCCGCCCAGCACATCCGCAAAGACTTGTACTTCCACGTGCCTTGGGCGCTCGATGTACTTCTCGACCAGAACGTTTTCATCACTGAACGCTTTCAACGATTCGCGTTTTGCAGATTCCAGAGCATCCATGAACTCGGAAGGCATCGATACGACACGCATGCCTTTTCCACCTCCGCCATGAATGGCTTTGATCAAAACAGGGTAACCTGAAGCGAGTTAGAGTGACGTTCGACCAGTGATCCATGACGACCTACCAATCTTCTCTGCTTCGTTGAAGAGTAATTGAGGATCTTGATTATCACCGTGATAACCTGGAACGCACGGAACGCCAGCAGCTTCGATCCTGGAACGTCAACATCGCTACAAGGCCAATATGATTGAACTAGGACCTACCGGACATTATATTCTTGGATTCACTGTTTTTTCATCATCACAGGGTGAAATACACTTCGGGGATCTATACTCACCTCTTGGATCCCATGGCAATGATGGCACTCGAAGGCGGGCCAATGAACACGATCCCTTCCTTTGCAAGAAGTTCGGCAAATTTGGCGTTCTCGCTGAGGAAACCATACCTAAACGCCCGTTTCAGTCACCACAACGTCAGAACAAAAGGAACGCGGTCTCACCCAGGATGGACGGCCTGATCGGTCGTCACAGGCTCTCGTCAGCGTTCCACCTCGAAAGAGCGACGAAAAGCAACAAGACGGACCTGCGCACCGCTCATGTGACACACCTCAACGATCTTGTCCATGCGCAACTGATTCCCAAACAGCGGATATCAAAAGGTCAACATCCTAACCCCAAGACGGCCTTGCGCATCAACTGCATGGAGTAAACGATACGCACATAACTCTCGGCCGATGGCGCGGGACCAATGCAATACGCCTCGTCGGCGTCGCGGACGTGAAGCGACTCCGCGTCAGCCTCGCTGTATACCGCTACTGTCTTGATCCCCAACTTCCTCGCCGTTCGGATCACACGACAGGCTATCTCGCCTCTGAGGACAAGGTATGAACGAAGGACGCGCGACGGAGCAGGTGGACACACCTGTTTGCGACGAGTATTTTGTCGAAATGAGGCCTCTGGGCGAGCGAAGAGGACGTGGGATCTGCTAGGAAACTCAGAAGATTGAGTGCGTGCGACATTAGACGCAAAGCCTGTGACGCTCACCCGGAGAAGCGGTTGCAAGGCTTTGGCACGAGGATACACTGATTGGGCGAGCTAGACGCTTCGTATTAGGTGGAATACTCCATGTACTTGCGCGAGCTACCAATTTCCCAGTGCTCCCGGGTGTAGTGTGTAAGTGAACGACCAGCGGTGCCTGCGTCACCGCCTGAGCGCGTATCCGGCCCAGAGAGCGCGATGCAGTACGTCGGGTGGGTATCATCCTTGAGCTCAGTTACTTACCAGGTGTTAGTTAGTGGTCAAGACGGAGCCGGCTCCCAAGTTCCTTCCGCTCATCCGGATAATCACGTGATCTATTCTCAATTCCTTGGGTACGGCGTCGGACTCTCCTCGATCCTCCCCGCCTTTGCAAGTTGCCCTCCAATCCCGATAGTATCCTGCAACAAATCCTCCCCGAGCATCCTCAGCTGTCCCGGTTCCCTCCCCTGCTCCCCCCGCTGCACAGGCGAGATCCCAAACACCGTCTCCGTCGCATCATCCATATCCCCCGGACCCACCGCATCCGAGTCGTATCCACCCTCGGAATCAAAGCTGTCGTCCGAGTCGAACTCATCCCCTTCCTCCACACTCCCTGAAAGCGCACGTGCAAATGGGTGCACCGCAGCCTCATTCTCATCCCCAAATTCGTCCTCATCCAACGAATCGTCCGAATCGTATGAGTGTCGCATATACCGCGAGAGCGAAGGCGGGGTCGGAATTGTACTCATTGTATCGTCCTTGGGGGCGGTGATTCCATACCCAAACGCAGGTGTTCTCATCTTGTTCGACGTGGCGCTATTCGTGGATCCTAGTAGTTGGCTCTGCATGTCGCCCAGCAGATCCCGTCTGATGCGGTCTGCCGCCTCCTTCCCAGGCGTTCTCCCGAGAGTAGGCAACAAATCTTTTCCGGGCGTTCGCCCAAGTGGCGGCAAAAGTCCAAGCCCCATACTGGACCTGGGTGCCCTCGCAAACGCCAACGTCCGTGGTGGAGACATACCCTGCATCAGATCCATAGAATCATCAAAAGAGTCATTGAACGTGGGGGGTTTTGGCTCCGGGCTCGACTCAGAGGTGTGTTGTGTCAGAGAGGGGAAGTCAAGAACGGAAGAGGACGCAGATGTTATACTAGACGTCGACGAAGAAGGCTTTTTCGGGCTCCGTTCATATCGGGGGCGGCGGGGCGACGGGAATACTGGTTCGTTTTCTAGTTTAGCGGGGAGGAAACTCTGTATATGCTTTGGAATAGCAACTGGCGTCTTTGGCTTGACCTTGAGCGGCGATACACGGACGTTGGTCACATTTGCACGAGGAGTGGGCAGCGCGCTCCGAGGAGTGTTCAATGATTGAATCTTGGCTTTGGGTTCCTCGCGATCCAGCCTTGAGCCACTCGTCTCCGTTTCTTCTTGACCACGAGCGGACTGGATCTGCTGAACGGTATCCTCCTCCTCGTACATGATGCTGTCCGCATACGACGACGCGTCCGATTGCGAAACAGAGGCTTCTTGCTCTTCCTCCAGTTCCTCGCGTGCAAATCGTTGGAGTTCGCTCTTGAGCCGGACCATAGGCGACTCGAGAGAAGCACTCCACGAGGGCTGTTCGTCCACCGTGCGATCGGGCGCATGCCCAGGACGTGCCGGCGTTGATGACACCGCGTTGGAGGCAGGCATGAACGAACTCTCGGACGCTGTGACGTCGTATGTCGGTGCCGTGATGATCTCTGAGGGTGCGTACGACGAGTTGACGCTGGTGTCTAAATTCCCGGACACCCCAGAGACGGATGCCGATTCGGACGCAGCGACGACGGAAGGCTGCGTCTGCTCGTCTTCAGTTTGTGCAGCGTCGTACTCGGCATCTTCGAGCGTCGGTATATGCACTTGCGCAGCTTGTTCGTAAAACGACGTCCAAAACTAGAACAAAAGCGTGAAAACGACGAGGATGACGGTGAGGCAAAAAAAAGTCATACCTTAGCCGCCTCACGAACCGGCTCGGTACCGAGCGCATAGCGCTTCACAGCTGGCAAAAGCCTCGATGACATCAAATGCTGAATCCGTGAAAAGTTGGCATCTATATTCTTGCCCCCCGCTCGATCATCATTCACTCGTTCCGGAGATTTACACATCCCGCGCTCACCTGCAACTTGATGGTGATCAGCTGTTCGATCTGGTCAATCTGGTCATTTATGGGTGCGTTGGTATCGAGCCCAGGAACGGAGATGGATGTGGGGTCTGTCGACGGACTCCATCGCGGTGGGTTGGGTTCGATGGGGCTGGTCATCGTTGGAAGTATGAGACGCGTGTGGTCACGCGTGACTGACGCGTCTCCCACTACTAGTAAATACAGATGTGACTAACATGTCATTATGCTACTTGAATTCTACAGAACTAAAACTAAATCATCCCCTCCCGGTCAGGAACCGCAATCTGCGCAGAACGCGTCGTACCCACAGCACCCGGCCTGTTGGTCGAACGCGGCGGCAGCGTCCCAGTGGCCCTCAGACTGTCCGAGGACCTCGGAAGCCGAGGTCTTACAGGGGTCGAAGGGACGCTGCTCGAATCAGCTCTCGACAACGAAGGTCGACGTAGACGGGACGTCGGTGTCGAGGGCGGGTTCGCGGCTGAAGGTGAAGGTGAAGGTGAGTTTGACGAATTCGACGTCCGTGAAAAGGACGAAGGCGGAATCGCGAGTCGGATAGGCTTTTGCTGGGGGGTAGACGTAGGCGTAGACCTAGATGCGGGTTTGGGGTGCTGAACAAGGAGATCATCAAAGAGGTAGCGAAAGTCGAGGCCAAACTCTTGTAGTAACTGGGTGGACGTCAGTCTAAAACAACATATGGGAACAGGACACAAACCTTTCGACTCTGAGAATGGGTAATTTTGAGCGCCTCATCGATCGTTGGTTGGTCCACGTCCGAGCTATAGACCTGTTTCCTGAACATCTCGGCATACAACTCGATTTGCTTCTTTGCCCAATCAATGAAGCCTGGACCTCTATGTGAGCCAGATTTCGCATCGTTCGAGCAACGACTCACCAGAGGTCATTTCGTGCTCCACGAACCCAGCAAGGAACCAGTCCGCAGTGTGCTTAATCGCTGTGAACACCACCACTGCGAGTTGGTGAATGTAGAGGCCGACATGCCCTTCGAACGTGATGGCTCGAACATAAGCCTTAATCGCCGCCCCTCTGGCAACCAGGAACGTCTCTCGTGCACGAGCCACAGCACCGAGACGCAGTAAATGACCGACAAGTTCAACGCACGTGGACTTTGAGTTCTTGGGCCGAGCAAGAGCGTCCAGCAGAGCAGATGTTAGCGCGGCGATCAGCGGCGACAGACTAGGATGGAACCGTGCGGATTCGGCCAGTTCAACAGCACGAGGCCATGCACGGAGCGCTATAGCAACTGTCAGGTCATCCGAGAGTTCTGATAGTGCATGCGCATTGCGGTCGCTTTTGGCTCTACTGGAAGCTTCTGCAGAACTAGGCGTCAAAGAATTGGCGGCGCGCGCCAACTCGGTCATCCACTCAGAAAGCGGGGGAAGTTTGTCGAGGTTGAACGCCGCGGATGCGCGATGCTTGGTGGACGTGAAAATGGCGTTAAATGGAGGCAACGATGGACGTTACCTCGGCCCCCGAGCTAGCCCCTGCCCACAAGCTTTTCCTGCGTTCATGTTCACCTTCCCGTTCCTTGCGTCTTCGAACTGCCAGTTCCTCGGCCACTTGGCGGAACTGCCCAAGCAGCGTCTTTTTGTCGGTGGGAGCGTCGGTGCGGTAGACGTGCGTCTCCTTGCCGTGACGAACTTTGAAGACGTTGGTCATGCCTGCGGGGAGTTAGAAGATGAAACACGAATCAGATGCGACTTACTGGCAGTATCTTTGGTGTCAAGGACCAGCATCTCATTCAAGGGCCAGCACCGCTCCGCGACGAGCTTGCCTGCAGTTTCGGCAGCGCTGCTGCTTCCAGCTGCAGAGGCACCGCCCCTCCGTCTCCTGGCGACCAATACGGCATCGTCCAATACGACGAACCGGACCATGCTGACGACCTTGTAGGTGGCCGCGTTCAACTCCCAGATGCCGTCCATTTCAGCGACGACATGCCTGCCTGGGGTGGCAGGCGCAAACTTGGCAGAGCCGGATATCTGTGAATGCAGCGCTTGCATCTGAGAGGCGTAGAGGATACGGAGATCCACGACGGAAGAGCGTGCAGCACGCCGGCGTTCTGAGAGACAAGGTCAATTGTGTGAAATGAGTTGTGGACAGAGAGATAGACCTGCGACGGATGCGGATTCATCAATGTGCAAGAGAGACGGCATGCTCTTCCATTCCTGGAGACTCTCCTTGAGTTCGAGCATCTCGTTCTCGAGCACACCGATCTCCTTTGAGACGAGCACGAACTCGGCATAGCTGTATCATCTGGGTGGTCAGCAATAGGCTGCAAGGTGAGAGGAGTCTGACTTTTTGAATACGTTGCGCTGGAGCTCGACGGCGGTGTCGTCTTTGATGGAGCGCAGAGAGGACTGGAGAGATTTGAGTTCTGCCTCGGTCGAGTTAGCGAGCTTCGCCTTGAGGTCTGGTGATGTTGGTCGTCAACTTTGTGATGATTGGCGTCATTTGTGAGACACACAGTCGTCTGGATCAAAGTCTTCCTTGTCAAGGAGACGCTGGTCGAGGAGGCGCGGATCCCCCTTGACCTGGGCGATGTCGCGCACGATCTCGTCTGGATCGCGCGGTATGCCCGGTCTGAGGCCGAGTGGGACGGTCGGGAGCGGTGGTACGGATGCGTTCGTCGGTGCTGATATCTCTGCATATCTGAGCGACATGCGCTTCTTCATCTTGTCGTCCACGGTGGACTTGCGTGCATTTTGCCTCGTCGATGGCGACTTTGAGAGCTTTGAAGCATGTCTTTTGACTGGTCTTGACGGCGCCGAGGGACGCCCTGAGCGGAGAGACTGCATAATAATATTGTTAGTGCCAGTAAAGCAAAGCTGTGTCACAGGCTTGTTCCTTGTCCGCCATGATGCACGCCCAGGACCAATCCCGCCCAAACTCCTTCTATGGCCCCGATTTTGGTACTCCCGCCCGTCCCCCCCCCGTTGAATACCCCCCCCCAGGGTCGCC
>JBBPOS010000699.1:0-12632 GCA_038091575.1 Leccinum subgranulosum
GCACAGCCGCATTGTCAGCCAAGCAGGGCCACGCAATCCCCCTTGGAAGTTCGCATCCAAGGATTAAGAAACTCAACCTTTCGACGTACAAGTTCCATGCTCTGGGGGACTATCCGAACACAATACGAACATTTGGAACCACAGATAATTACACAACTCAGACTGTAAGCGCCTGGGTGCTCCCTTCTTTTTTGTTATGTACAAACGGTTTCCAGGGAGAACTTGAACACCGTCGTGTAAAGCGGCGCTTCCCGCGATCAGGAAAGAAAAAGGAATACAGAGTCAAGAGTATTGCCAACCAAGATGCGATAGAACGATTCATGCGAAAGGTCGACAATGCGCGAAGACGTTTTCGGAATCTCCAACTTGAAGAGCAGTCTGATTCTCAGGCACAGCATGCTCGAATTTCACCATTGACTCACTATTCGATTGCTCAAACATCACGCAAGATAGATAGCCTTCCAGCATGGCTGGGAAGACGGATGAATGACCCTGCCTTCCCGGTAAGTCCGAATTCACTGAAGTAGTCATACTTTACTGACCACTGGCAGGGTTTTCTCCCGTGCTTAAAGGACCACTTACTAGCTCGTGCTCGTGGTCTTGCTTATGATGGCGACGAGCATGACTTTTCCGACAGTGACCGCAGCTGTGTCAACATCAAGGACGACCATATCCATCACCATTCACTGCTCCGTGTCAATTACACCACCTATGACTTGCGACGTGAACAAGACACAATCAATCCTCTTACACGAGCTGATGTTATGGTTTTGTCTCATGAGGAGGAACGGACCCACCCCTACTGGTACGCCCGTGTCATCTACATATTTCACGTCATGGTGCAGCATCGTGCGGATGGAGCTTCTGCGTTCTCACCACCTGAACACATGGATGTTTTATTCGTGCGTTGGTTTCGCCGAGATGCGAATTATCCTTCCGGGTGGTCCGAGAAACGCCTCCATAGACTCCAATTCTTTGATCAAGAACATTCGTCGGATGCATTCGGTTTTCTCGACCCAGACTCTGTCGTACGCGGTGTACATCTTATTCCGGCATTCGGATATGGTCGAACATCAGACCTGCTCTGTGTCTCAAGAGCACGTCGAAGCGGGCCAGAGGACGATCCAAATGGAGACGATAAATATTACTATATAAATATGTAAGTCATCTTCAAGTTCGAGATCTTTTGTATATCGAGTGCGGATACTACTTAATTCTAGGTTTGTCGATCGAGACATGTTCATGCGATTGCGAGGCGGGGGGATCGGTCACAAGGCAACATGGGAGTGGAATGAACTCCTTTTAAGCGACGTCGGCAAGGCAGTGGACGACGAACCCGAAGAATCTGATGACTCCGAGTCAGAGGAAATGAAAAGATCTAGTAGCAAGGAATCTGGAGGCATAGAGTTGGATCACGAACCGGCATCTCAGGCTGAGGATGCCGAGAATGATGTTTGGGAAGACATGGACTTGGGTGGTGAGTTGGGTAGGGATGAGAATGAGGACCCCGAGACTTTGATACTCGTCATGCAGGGTCCCGAGAATGATGGCGGGAGTGAGAGCGACGAGAGCAATGAGAGCGATGATGGTGAGGAGCAGGATCCTGACCGCGTTGTTCCGGATGAAGGGGAAGAACTTGATGACGATATTTATGCCAACGAGGGCTACGGTACACTGTAGCTTTACTACACGATAATGTCATATACATGCTCCCGTTCACGCCTATAATCCCATATCATTGAGGTGACCTGGCTCTCACTAGACAATATATTCCCCGACGTCATTCGGGATGACATAATACTTGCTTATCGCAACCCCCGCTGGCTGTCAGGGAATGTCAGAATTTTGCAGTTTTTGTGATGCATCAACGATTCAAAGCCGTCATGTCGGATTACAAATTGCTGGGTAAGTTCGTGGACGTTAGAATGGCTTATGATACTTACGAAAAGAATAGTGCCACTGTTTCCTGCAGCCAAGGATGGAAGAATACATTTTTATTATTATTATCGCAAGCCGGATGCTGAAATAAGGTATGCTGGTGTTCCGAACACGGCTGCACCGAAGACACGAGGCAACGGAACGTGTAGCGAATAAGGCATAATTTACGGCCATATCTTGATTCTTGATTCTCACCATCTCTCTGGTACGACGTATCGCCGACCGCGTCGTTGACAATGTCCGGTGCGTAGCGAAATGTTACCGTTGTTTCTATGCTGATCGTATGAAAAGAGCGATCTCTGTTCGTAGAATTCAATGCGGGTAGTGTTGATATACAGGCCGTTGCATTCTCAGCAAATGGGGAACATCTTTACTGCAGCGGTGACGATGGGATTCAAGTATGGCAAGTTGAAGATGGCAAAAAACTAGCAACAATGCAATGTGGGGTTGTCTACTGTTTCGCTGTGTCAAAGGATGGAAAGTGGATCGCAGCGGGCACAGAATGGGGCCGGCTGTTTGTATGGGACGCGAAGACATACGAAAAGGCCTGGGAGCATAACGGAAGCATCAACGGAATCGATTTCTCCCCGAACTCGACCCAACTTGTCGTTGCATCCCATTGCGCAGCCACCGTCTGGGACATCGCACGTTTTCAACCAGCTTTCCGCCCACTCCAGCACAAGAAGGAGGTGATAGCCGCAAAGTACTCCCCCAGCGGCGATCAGATTGCGACAGCCACTCATGAAAATGTTCGCATCTACACTAGCGACGACGACCACTCATTCGCGGACATCAGGCTGAAAGTCACCCCACAAGACAATATTGCTGATCTCCTCTGGTTCAATAGCCACCTCCTTGTGTTGTCGAACAAAAAAATCAAGCAACTTGATCCAATTACCAAGTCATTCATATCGGAATGGACTGTTCCAGATAGCAATCGATACTCGTCTATCTCCCTCTCTCAGCAGCGAGAATTCATCGCATACTCGGCGAAGCGTAATATTACGTTTTGGCACGCGTCGACGCATAGTCCACTCGGTTCCATCGAACATGATCAATACACGCGTCCCATCGCATTCTCGCCAGATGATCGGTTTCTTGCTATCGGTGGACTCGGGGGGAAGATCACCATCAAGAAACTATCTCGCATTATTGTATGTGCTGTATCTCGCTGTCCCGTCTCAAAGTACTGAACATCGTAATATCTCCGGTGGTTCCTCTTCATGCTTCTCGATCACTCTACACTCTTCGTTCCAGGCACCAGACATTCGGATTGATACCGCTGTGGTCGATTCCTGGAAGAATGGACAACTTGAAAACTCGGAACAGTTATTGACTGCTGCAATCCCAGCATCTCAGAGTTCAGATCATCATTTATTTGCCAGTCGAGCTCTCCTCCGGACACGCATGCAAAAATGGGACGATGCAATCGTCGATGCCGAGAAGGTGCGTGCTATTCTGCCCTCATATACATGACACTGATTCGCTCCAAGTCCATCGGAATTCAGCCGTCTGTCTTTGGCTACATTGCAAAGAGTATTGCACTCATTGGCCAGGGGAAGGAGCGCGAAGCGTGTCGCGCTTGTGATACCGCATTCGAGTACTGCCACTCGTCCCATGTCAGCGTGAGCTTTCTCCTCCTGCTCAAGGTATGTAGCCCATACACTCGAACACATTTCCCCTCCTAACTGGCTGTGCTGCTTAGGCTATAATCGTGTTTATGACTGGAGAACATGACGATGCAATATCGCGGGTGGGCGACCTTATTTCTACGGTTGGATTTGATGCAACATGCCATGAAGTTATGGTAGGTGCATGACGTATATTTCGAAGTTCGCCTCTGAAGTTTCAAGTAGGCATACATGCATCTTCTTCTCGGAAACTCACGTATGGCGAGCGGGGACTATGAGGATGCTGTGCAGTCATTTGAGCGAGCACGAGCCAGAATACGGTATCGCACGGGGCCTTCTCTTGTCATGTTCTCCATGGTAAGTTCCATACCAACGATCTCCTGACGTGCGTGCAATGTCCATCGCTCTTGACAGGCGTTTGGTTGGAAATTTGATGATCCCAATGTCATGATTCAACAGCGTCTTTGTGAAGCTCTGTTTGCAACGGGTCGTACAAAGGAAGCGGAGGATACTTTCTTGAAGATTATACACCCTGTCGACACGGAATCTCATGCAGGTGTTCCCATCGCCGAATGGATTTCAAGTGGGATCATTTTCTACCTCATCCGCTGTGAATTCAGATCTTTGTTTGTTTTCCTACCAGGCTTCGCACAACGATGCCTCTCTGCTCCCAGCGGCGATGCAGGCGCAACCTCAAATGCAGCCCAAGGTGGTGAAGTAACAATACCTTTTGCATCCGTCGATTCGATGACTACCCCCATACCGATTTTGCAAGAGTGGGCGAAAGCAACGTTGGCGACAGGTTCGTGGAAAGATGCCTTGTCTGCTGCTTCCAACGTGAGTATACTCTTTTTCTTTGGTGTCCTTTGCGCACCTAACCCGTCCGGTTTCAAGTTCACGGTTCCGAGATTTATGACATATCGAGCAATATGTGAACATCTCGAGACAAGATTATTCCCGCGTACATCCGATGCTGGCGAGTGTTTGCGCCAATTGGTGCACGAGTTGGCGGGGCAGACAACCATACATGATGAGCAGGCGAAATGGATTATTGGTAAGTGAACCTTGGCATTATTGGATGTTCAACTTCATCCATTGATACTCAGAGAAACTCAAATCATTCGGGGATATCGCTATGTGTGAAAAAAGGCATGATGATGCCATTTTGCACTACTCAACCGCACTATCATTTGATCCTGGATCACCACCCGAGCTCCTAGTTAAGCGGAGTGAAGCATACATAGCTAACGGTTTGTGGAAGGATGCGTTGAATGATGCGGAGAAGGTGCGTTTGATCGTCTTGCGTTGCCAGTGTTGTCAATACATCATTATCAGGCGATATCACTCGACGAATCGTCTCCATGGGGTTACGAGAGGAAGCATGCAGCTTTACACAAAGTAGGAGATTATGACAATGCAATAGACGCATTTGAGGCGATGCTATCGAAGATGTCGCAGTCACCTGATGCAAACATTCGCAGTGAGTGCATTGACACGATACTAATGAAATTCTGCTTATCGTTCCTCCCGAAGACCGTTTTCAACAATACGTCGATCCTGGAGCGACAAGGAAAACAATCCTCAAGAGCGTTCAAGATGCCATCTGTGACTCGCCGCCTGTGCTGATTAACACAATTTCTGGACGCCTTTGCAACAAAATAGAACAGGCTGCCGCTTTTGAGTCTCTCCCAGTCTTCAAGGAGTTGATCTCTTCCATGACAACCTCCATCGACCACACGCTCATCAAGCAAAGCGTTACGGAGTACTACCGTTATGCTATGTTCTCACACAAATGGGAGGAGAACGAACCGTTGTTCGACAAGATCATGCAAATCTTGGTGTACGATCTCGAGAAATCTCCCACTCATGACAAGCTCCAAATGTTTTGCAAAATGGTACAGGATGCTGGGTTCTATTGGGCATGGAGTGATACATGCTGTATCGACAAATCAAACCACGTCGTACTCCAAGAAGCACTCGTTGCCATGTTCAAGTGGTATGAAGATGCTGCGTTGACAATAATATATCTCCTTGGCGTTCACTCTCCGTCGCAGCCTGGCGATCTCGTGAACAGCATCTGGAACACTCGTGCATGGACATTCCAGGAATATCATGCATCGAAGGTGGTCCGATTCTACACACAGGATTGGAAACTGTACTTGAATCTCGATATTCCCAACCATAAAGAGTCGCCGGAGATTATCTCGGAGATGGAGAAGGCAACAGGTGTCTCGGCAAAATCCTTGATGGCAATCCGACCTGGTTCAAACGACATCCGGGAGAAACTGTGTCTCGCTTCACGACGAAAGACGACGCTGATCGAGGATGCTGCCTACTCACTACTCGGAATATTCTCTATCTCATTGCCGGTTGTGTACGGCGAAGGGGACAGGTCACTTGGGCGACTTTTGGCGCAGCTTCTGACGAATTCGGGAGACACGAGCATACTTGCGTGGACGGGAAAATCTGGTAATTTCAACAGCTGCCTCCCGTCCAGTATCGCTGTGTTCAATGAAATGCCGACAACACACATCCCGATAGCCATCAAAGGTGTTGAAATGGAACTAACTATCGCTAGAATACGGCTCAATCCCACCCTAGTGATGAAACTGTACGAGCGGTTACATGAGCTGCATGTGCCATGGCTTTCAGGACAACGAATAAAGCTCCCCTGTCTCACGTTTAGACTTGGTCGTGTAGCAGCAGCTCAAAGCCCATCAGGGCGCGTCTTCCTTGCAAAGGCAACCGGTCTCGGGCGTGTAGACATCAGAACCACAGAAGATCTGTCAGGATTGGACTCTCTGATTCTCGTTCATCCCTGGATCGACTTCCTGCTTGACAGACACCATATTGCAAGCCATACAGACGCACACTCTGATCAGAAATCGATTTCCCACTCTTCTACCACCAGTGGTGAAGCTCCTAGTCCTTCCTCATCGAACACGCAACACTCCCCATTGCGCTTCGCTGCTCGCCTTGGGCGGCAGCTTGGTGGGAATCTTTATAACGTGCCGTCGCCTATGTCGCCACCGGCCGTATCGCAACCGGAGAGACGGATGGAAGCGCTTCGTGTCATTGCGCGCCTCCGACAACCATTCGGGGCTCTGTTGTTCGCGCGGACGCGTCAGAACGTGGAGGAGTACAGGCGGGTTGCGGCGGATAGCATAATCAGGGTGCAGATTCAGGGGGACACACCATTGAACCAGTTGATCAACGGGGCGCGGATGCTGGACGTGCTTTAGCTTACTAAAACTTTGTTATCAACTTATCTATGGAGGGTGTCAGTAATGATCACAGCCGCATCTTCGTGGACTTATCAGGCAAACGACGTCACCCTACGGAGTAGCACATATCGGTTCTATTGAAGTTTTAACATATTACTAGGATTACTCACAATCTGTGTAAGAATAGTCCGAACCAGGGTGTGCCCCGGATTAGATGACATCCGAACAAAGCTAAGTCTTGCTTCACGACGAAACACCACACTGATCGAGGACACTGCATACTCACTCCTCGGGATATTTTGTCTTTGCCTGTTGTATATGGGGAGGGGGACAAGACACTCGGCCGACTGTTATCACAGCTACTCGCCAGCTCGGGAGACACGAGCAATATTCTCGCATGCACAGAGAAATCTGGTAGCTTTAATAGCTGACTCCCTGCACCGGTCACGAACGATGATGGGACGGACAAGACGCTGCTGGCATGTGGCCAGACTGAATTCATCTTCGGTTATGAAATTGTACGACCGCTTGGATAACCTACTCCCCGTTCCATTATTTCCAGGACGACAGATGAGGCTTCCATGTTTCACCTTCAAACTTGGACCTGTAGAGTCACTGGCAGGTTGTCGCAGCAGTTTGGAACAAGTTTTTTCGTGCTCAAACGGCTGTCCTCATGAACTTCGAAGATCTATCTAGAATGGATTCCATCTCTATCATTTAGCGGACAGTCGGGAGACGCATCTTCCCTCCGACCACCGTCATCCGTATCGCAGGCTGACAAACGCAAGCACGTCGAGCCGTCGATAGATTGAAGGGACCGTTCGGTGCGTTGTTGTTAGCCTGACGCCGAGAGCCATTAGTACGACAACAGCATGTAACAAGACTCCTGTATCTGCGATGGGTGCCCTCTTCCTCGGTCCGAGAGTAGTACAACCTGTGCGGGCTAGGCAACGTCAGAGGAGGAGATCACTCAGGCTGCTTACACGTGAAGAAGCACAGAAGACACGAGGCGATGGAACGTGTAGTGAGCAAGGCATAACGGTCATATAATTCTTGACTCTCACCATTTACGGCGTATGGCCGCATCGTCAACAATGTCGGGTGCGTAACAAAAGGTTGGCGTTCAAGTTTGCATGCTGATCATAGGAAAAGACTCGGGCCCGGGATCTCTGTTTTCAAAATTTAACACGGGTAGTGCTGACATACAGGCCGTTGCATTCTCGGCAAATGGGGAGCATCTTTACTGCAGCGGTGACGATGGGATTCAAGTATGGCAAGTTGAAGATGGCAAGAAACTGGCAACAATGCAATGTGGGGTTGTCTACTGTTTCGCTGTGTCAAAGGATGGGAAGTGGATCGCAGCGGGTACAGAATGGAGCCGGGTGTTCGTATGGGATGCGAAGACATACGAAAAGGCATGGGAGCATAATGGAAGCATCAACGGAGTCGATTTCTCTCCGGACTCGCCGACCCAACTCGTCGTTGCATCCCACAACGCAGCCACTGTCTGGGACATCGCGACTTTTCAACGAGCTTTCCGCTCACTTCAGCACAAGAAGGAGGTGATAGCCGCAAAGTACTCCCCCAGCGGCGATCAGATTGCGACAGCCACTCATGAAAATGTTCGCGTCTACACTAGCAACCATGGCCACTTACTCGCGGACATCAGGCTGAGAGTCTCTCCACAATACAACGCTGGTCTCCTCTGGTTCAATAGCCACCTCCTTGTGTTGTCGAACAACAAAGTCAAGCAACTTGATCCAATTAACAAGTCATTCATATCGGAATGGACTGTTCCAGATGGAAATCGATACTCGTCTATCTCCCTCTCTCAGCAGCGAGAATTTATCGCATACTCGGCGAAGCGTAGTGTTACGTTTTGGCACGCGTCGACGCATAGTCCACTCGGTTCCATCGAACATGATCAATACACACGTCCCATCGCATTCTCACCAGATGATCGGTTTCTTGCTATCGGTGGACTCGGGGGGAAGATCACCATCAAGAAACTGTCTCGCATCATTGTACGTGCTGTGTCTCGCTGTTCCGTTTCGAAGTATCTGATTCTGAACATCGTAATATCTCCGGTGGTTCCTCTTCATGTTTCTCGATCTCTCTACACTTTTCGTTCCAGGCACCAGACATTCGGATGGAAACTGCTGTGGTCGATTCCTGGAAGAATGGTCAACTTGAAAACTCGGAAAAGTTATTGACTGCTGCAATCTCAGTATCTCAGAGTTCAAACCATCATTTATTTGCCAGTCGAGCTCTCCTCCGAACACGCATGCAAAAATGGGACGCTGCAATCGTCGATGCCGAGAAGGTGCTTGTTATTCTGCCCTCATATACGTGACACTGATTCACTCCAAGTCCATCGACATTCAACCATCCGTCATTGGTTATATTGCAAAGAGTATTGGGCTCGTTGGAAAGGGGAAGAAGCACGAGGCGTATCGTGCTTGCGACACCGCATTCGAGTACTCCCACTCAACTTACGCAAGCGTGAGCTGCCTCCTCTTGATGAAGGTGAGTACCATGCACTCGATGTTTCCATCCTTAACCTGCTTACTTTGAAGGCTATGATCGTTTTTATTGCCGGAGAATACGATGATGCGATATCACGCGTAGACGATCTCATCGGTACGGTTGGCTTTGATGCAACATGCCATGCAGTTCGGGTTCGTGCATGATGCCCACTACACGCCGAACAACCTCAACTAAAATTTCTATCAGACGTATATGTATCTTCTTTCAGGAAACTCACGTATGAAGAGCGGTGACTACGAGGGTGCTTTGCAATCGTTTGAGCGGGCACAAACCAGAATACGATGCAACACAACGCCTTCCCTTTGTATTTTCTCAGTGGTGAGCTTTCCGCCGCGAGCTCGCGATATGTGGTTGATGGTTATCGTACCTGATAGATATTTGGATGGAAATTTGATGATTGTAATGTCGTGATTCGACAGAGTCATTGTGAGGCGCTCTATGCAGCAGGTCGCACGGAGGAAGCGGAAGAGTCTCTCTTGCAGACTGTAGACAGCGTTAACACGGAGGATCATGTGGGTGTCTCCACCTCCGAATGGGTGTCTGGTGGGTTCATATTCTGCCTGCTCATCCGCGTAGATTCGACATTTTTTAGGTTTCGCACCACGATGTCTCTCCGCTCCTAGGGCAGCCCGACGGGACGAAGTGCCGACGACTTTTACATCCGTAAATTCGATGACTCGACTTCTGCGAGAGTGGGTGAAAGTAACGTTGGTGTGTAGTTCATGGAAGGATACCTTGGCTGCTGCGGTCAATGTGAGTATGCCCTTTTTTTCTGGTATCCTTCGTCTCACACGCCCGGCTTCGAGTTCTCGATCCCGAGATTTATGACATATCGAGAAATATGTGAATATCTCGTTACGACCCACCATATAATCGATGCTAGCGAATGCTTGCGCCAAATGGTGGATGAGTTGGCAGAGCAGATGACACATGCCTCAGAACTGACGAAATGGGTTGTCGGTAAGTGAAGTCACATATTTACAAAGATTCGAAATATATTAAGCTTCATATGATGCCCATGCTCAGCCAAATTCGAAGAGTTTGGGGATATCGCGATGCGTGGAGAACGGCATGATAATGCCATCTTGCAGTACTCAACTGCACTATCCTTTGATCCCACGTCACGAGATCTCCTAATCAAGCGAAGCAAAGGGTACATTGCCAATGGTTTGTGGGAGGATGCGTTGAATGATGCAAACAAGGTGTGTCCGGTCGTCTCACGTAGCGTTTTTGTTGTTTACGCATAATGATCAGGTGATTTCACTTGATGATTCGTCTCCATGGGGATACGAGAGGAAGCATGCAGCTTTACACAAAGTAGGAGATTATGACAATGCAATAGACGCATTTGAGGCGATGCTATCGAAGATGTCGCAGTCACCTGATGCAAACATTCGCAGTGAGTACATTGACACGATACTAATGAAATTCTGCTTATCGTTCCTCCCGAGGACTGTTTTCAACAATACGTCAATCCTGGGGAGACGAGGAAGACGATCCGCGAGACCGTTCAAAAAGCCATCCGTAACTCACCACGTGTGCTGATAAACACATTCTCTGGACGTCTTTATGACAAAACGGAACAGGCCACTGCTTTTGAGTCTCTCCCAGTCTTCAAGGAGTTGATCTCTTCCATGACAACCTTCATCGACTTCACGCGCCTCGAGCAAAGTGTTACGGAGTACTACCGTTATGCCATGTTTTCACACAGATGGAAGGAGAACGAACCTTTGTTCGAAAAGATCATGCAAATCTTGGTGTACGAACTCGAGAAATCTCCCACTCATGACAAGCTCCAAATGTTTTGCAAGATCGTGCAGGATGCTGGGTTCAGTTGGGCGTGGAGCGATACATGTTGTATCGACAAATCAAACCACGTCATACTCCAAGAAGCACTCGTTTCCATGTTCAGGTGGTATGAAGAAGCAGCGCTGACAATCATATATCTCCTTGGTGTCCAGTCTCCGTCGCGGCCCGGAGATCTCGTGAACAGCATCTGGAACACTCGTGCATGGACATTCCAGGAATATCATGCATCGAAAGTGGTCCGATTCTACACCCAGGATTGGAAGCCATACTTGAACCTCGACATTCCCAATCACAAAGAGTCGCCTGAGATTATCCTGGAGATGGAGAGGGCAACACATGTCTCGGAAAAAACCTTGATGGCACTCCGACCAGGTTTGGACGACATCCGGGAGAAACTGTGTCTTGCGTCACTAAGAAAGACAACGCTAATCGAGGATGCTGCCTACTCGCTACTCGGAATATTCTCCGTCTCATTACCGGTTGTGTACGGTGAAGGGGACAAGTCACTTGGGCGACTTTTGGCGCAGCTTCTGACGAATTCAGGAGACACGAGCATACTTGCGTGGACGGGAAAATCTGGTAATTTCAACAGCTGTCTCCCGTCCAGTATCGCTGTGTTCAATGATTTGCCGACAACACACATTCCAGTAGCCATCAGAAATAGCGAAATGGAAGCAACTATCGCCGGACTACGGAGCTCTTCACTCAATCTCACCCTAGTGATAAAACTGTATGATCGGCTACATGAGCTGCAAGTGCCATCGTTTTCAATACAACGGATGAAGCTCCCTTGTCTCACTTTTAGGCTTGGTCCTGTAGCAGCAACTCAGAGCCCATCAGGTCGCATCTTCCGTGCAAAAACAATCGCTCTCGGGCGCGTGGAGATTAGAACCACAGAGAATCTGTCAGGATTGGATTCTCTGATTCTTGTTCACCCCTGGATCGACTTCCTGCTGCTTGATAGACAAGCTATAGCTTCTCGGAGTTTCATGGACGAACGCTCTGAAGTTGAATCGGTGTCCTCGGGAGTCTCATATTCGAATCACGTCACGTTTATTCTCTCGCCGCGGGCGGCGTCCTGGAGACCTGTTGTCGCTCTCGTCTTCCGAAACCATATCGCCTTCGGAGAGGCGGATGGAAGCGCTTCGTATCATCGCGCGCCTCAGACAGCCATTCAGGGCGCTGTTATTCGCTCGCACGCGCCAGAACGTGGAGGAGTACAGGCGGGTTGCGGCAGATAGCACGATCAGAGTGCGGATTCAGGGGGACACACCATTGAGCGAGTTTATCGACGGTGCACGGATGCTGGACGTGCTTTAAGTATGTAACTTATGGCTGGCCCGTTATATACGTTACTGTTTCAATTTCGGGCTCGTGCGCGATGTGATGTGATGATACTAGTATGTGATAACCCTGCACTGTGGCAGGACTGTGGTGAGGCAGTCCTGGTGTGACAGGCCTTCCTTAGGTGGGTGGGGCGCAG
>JBBPOS010000700.1:0-12626 GCA_038091575.1 Leccinum subgranulosum
TCTCCCGAGAATGATGGCCTCGTTGAGATCCGTCATGTCTCCAAGCCGGTCGTAACGAGTGGAGAGATGGCTTGCGACATTGTTCAACGACGTTGATCGATCCGGGTGCCCTGACGGGCAAAGGTCGAGGGCTTGTCTCCCGAGGATGATGGCCTCGTTGAGATCCGTCATGTCTCCAAGCCGGTCGTAACGAGTGGAGAGATAGCTTGCGACATTGTTCAACGACGTTGATCGATCCGGGTGCCCTGACGGGCGAAGGTCGAGGTTTTGTCTCCCGAGGATGATGGCCTCGTTGAGATCCGTCATGTCTCCAAGCCGGTCGTAACGAGTGGAGAGACAGTTTGCGACATTGCCCAACGACGTTGATCGATGCGGGTGCCCTGACGGGCAAAGGTCGAGGGCTTGTCTCCCGAGAATGATGGCCTCGTTGAGATCCGTCATGTCTCCAAGCCGGTCGTAACGAGTGGAGAGATAGAGTGCGACATTGTTCAACGACGTTGATCGATCCGGGTGCGCTGACGGGCAAAGCTCCAGTGCCTCTCTGCCATAGATAACTGCTTCCTCAATGTCCTCCACCGCTCCAAGATGGTTGTAACGACCCCAGAGATGACTGGCAAGCCGAAGTAGTGACATCCATCGCTGGCGGTGACCGGGTGGGCAACGGTCCAGTGCTTGGTGATCAAGGACGATTGCCTCGCTAATGTGGTCCGTCCCGTCCCCTTGCTCAAACTTGGCGAATGCTGACTTCGCCTGTGCAAATATCTGATCGACTGAAATAGTCGCCTCTCCAATCGAGTCCCTCTGGCCCTCTTTCTCATGCTTGGTAAAACGAGACTTTCTCCGAGACCACCACTGCTTGGCTGACGTGAAATTTGAATGTCATTTCACTGTGGCTCTTCTCGACAATACAGTGAAGTAAGTACCTTTTGGTATCATAATGCTTCACTGAGGCTTGAGACGGTGAGGAGGAAGGTACTGGACAATGGAAAGAAGAATGTGAGCATGTTGGCGCCTTCGCCGCAATGTCATGGGGCAGCCTCGTTTTTTCCGCATTGTTCGTTGGCACAGCAGCGAGTGCTTCCAGGAGGCTGTTGGCACAGCTCAAGGTACTTTTCGCAGCACTTTGACGTAATCAGTTCAAAAGGGTCTTGGCTATGTAAAACGACGACAAAAAACGGTATCGACAGATCGAAATCAACAAACCACCGCATCCACCCAGCGTCTATACGTACCCAGCAAAATTTGCTACCGCGTGATCCCCATCTTCAAAAACGCCCCAACGACTTCCACCTCGTCATAACGTCCCGGATTCTCCGATGTTTTCTTCGAATGAATGTACTTGAGTGTGTTCCGGAAATGTCGCTGGATCATGTCCGGAGACGCGACACCTTCGATTCGTTGTGACGGGTGCAGGTACGAAGCTGAAGACGAGGGTGAGGTGATGGTGTCGATAGAGGTTGTGATGAGTTCCACGAGCGAGACGATGAACTTTGGAGCGACCTGTGACAATGTTGGAAACTTGTCAGCATCAAGAGAATGTAGACAGAAAACAGACGCACAGCAAGTGCCCCGCGATCAAAGTAATACAGATATTGATCAAGCGTGTCACAGTATATCTGAACAGTGACGATCTCCTCCGTCGCCGAATGCGCGATCCGTAACGACTTTTGCAGACATTCCAACACCCGTTTACTGTCCTGGTGTGGGTACTAAGAATGTGGACGATACGTCAGTCACAATCGACAGCGCGAACATGCAGACTGGAACTCACTGCCTTGGCACCCTCACCATCCTCCTTTTCCTTATCCCCCTCCTCCCTTCCCCTTCCCCTCCCTCTCCCTCCCCTTCCACCTCTACCGCTGCCTTCTGCCACCACAAATGACTTGCAGCATGCACCGCCGTCGCCTGATGTGGCTTCTTCAACAACTTGGCCCCATGCAACGCAGCTTTGGTAATTAAGGTGTCATACCCATCCACCTCGAACACCTTTGCGCCCTGCAACGTTCCAATGATCAATGTGATCGCAGCCAGTTGCGCTCGGCTCTCCGAAATCGAATCTTCGTACACCGAAAACGCTTGGACGTACAGGTCGTACGCCAGGTCTTCGAACCCAGAGCCGCATTCGGAGGCGATTTGAGCGGCGAGGAGGAAGAGACGAAGGGCAAGGGAGGGAGAGTCGACTTGTGTTGCGAGGATGGAGGTGCATTCGCGGACAAACTTGAGGATGGTGGTCACTTTCGATTGCCAGTCATCTTCCTATTCGTTGTGGAGATTAGAAGACAAAAATAAGTAGAGGAAAGTGCGATCTCACCAAATGTTCACGAATCTTGTACCGCCGACAGAGCTTGATGCTCGAAGTGATGAGCGCAGGGAATGTATACCGCATTCGTTCGCCTCCAGCCTCAAGGTGCCGACGTGCGGTTTGCAGCAGCTGACCAGTGCGATGCGCCAGTCAGTTCTCGACTCTTTCGACCCAAGAAATCTGGAGACTCACCTCAAACTGCACCCCCCAACGACTCGGCCCTAAACAAATGCACCATGCGTGCCACCCACCCCTGCTCCTCTGCCGTATCCTCCTTCTCCACTACATGCGGTCCCTGTCTCCGTATCTCCTTCACGTCGTTTACCGGCCCACCAGCGATGGCAGAAGAATCCGTCTGATCCTTGATCAACACGTGACACAGATCCAAGACACCATCCACGTCCCCGGGGGTCTCGATCACGTCTCATTATTGGGACATTTGAGACGACGCTGTGTGCGATTGAACGGCGTATTGAAAAAAAGTTGTTGTGTGAGGAGCGGGACGTAGCGTGGGATGGCGAGCAAAGTGAGCAGGCCATCATCCTCGCGAGACACGGCCTCGACCTTTGCCCGTCAGGGCACCCGCATCGATCAACTTCATTGAACAATGTTGCAGGCTACCTCTGCAATCATTACGAACTGATTGGAGATGTGACGGACCTCAATGAGGCGATCATCTTCGGCAGAAAGGCTCTAAACCTTCGCCCGTCAGGGTACCCCCATCGATCAACGTCGTTAAACAATGTTGCACGCTATCTCTCCAATCGTTACAACCGGCTTGGAGATATGACGGACCTCAATGAGGCCATCATCCTAAGCAGACAAGCCGTCGACCTTCGCCCATCAGGCCACCCGCGTCGATCAACGTCATTGAGCAATGTCGCAACCGATGTATGCGATCGTGGAGAAATGACGGACCTCAAGGAGGCCATCATCCTCGCCGGACAAGCCCTCGACCTTTGCCCACCTGGCCATCCTGGCCGATCGCGGTCATTGCGTAAACTTGCACATTGTCTCCGTGTTCGCTTCACCCAGTCGAACGAATTGAAGGACAGAGAGGATCTATTCAGTCTCTACACCGAGTTGCCAAATATCTCTCAAACACTCTCACTAGACGACCTCTCTGCAGCGAAGCAATGGATCACCGACGCTGAGTATTTTCCCCATCCCACAGTCCTTCTCACATACGAAACATCTCTTCGACTACTTATTCAGCATCTCGCCACTTTACCATCCCTACCCAGTCGTCTCCAGAGTTTCAAAGACCTCGCTTCATCCCTAGCAATTGATGCCTTCTCCGCTTGTCACATTTGTATATATCCTCTTATACTCCCACCCTCACCGCCCTTATTCGTGCTGGGCGGAATAACCTATTGGCGAATTCCTCGATACATGAGAATTGCTTTCTCGCTGTAGGTCAAGCCACCGGCAATGGCCAGAGTAAACTCCTTTCTGTTGGCAGCGAACTGGACATCGTCGCTGAGTGTACACAAGGTCTCGTTAAGCTTACGCGCCTCGAAGGTTCGGAATCGAGTGTATCTAGGGTCTCGGAGAAACTCAAGAAGAACGACTGGGTCCACTTTGCTTGTCACGGTGTCCCAAACGAGAAAAACCCGTTTGAATCTGCGTTCGCCCTCCACGATGGTCCGTTTACGACGATCGAACGCATTATGGGATGCGAGTTGGAGCACTCGGAGTTTGCCTACCTATCTGCGTGTCACACCACGGTTGGATACAAGGAGGGTAATCCACTTGGCGTCGGCGATGCAGTTTGCAGGGTTCCGGTCTGTGATTGGGACAATGTGGGCGGTGGACGACGCACATACGAACAAGGTCACGACCAAGTTTTACGAGAATATGTTGGATGGATGTGATCGGCTGGATCACACACGAGCGGCGTTGGCGCTGCAGAGGACGATGAACTCGTTGGCTGGTATTGTTCCGCTTGACCAGCGCATCCTCTATGTACATATCGGTGCCTAGTGCACACCGGACTGTGTCTAGTTATATGTTACCTGGTATGATGGCTCTTCCGATCGCGACAGATTGGTTCAGTGGTATCTAGGTAGAACATGTACAGATGCTACCCTCCCGATCCTTAGTTTGTGCACCTCATGACCATCCAGTCTGTCTATTGTAGGGTTCGACATCATTGAACGATCCCGTCGGTCCATCCCAAGCTATCAAAAAAAGGAGCACAGCCCACCTTGATCCCAGCCTCATGTACCCACTTGTTTCGCTTCTCCAGCAACCCATCCCCCACCGCGATCACTTACGCCAGCGTCTCCCCTTTTCAATCCATTTTGACCATACCAGAGCAAATATTTGATCCAGCCCAGATGCACGGACACTACGCCTTTTAGTCCAGTCACGCCCCACCGGACGTGCGAGGTCTTCTTCTTTTCAGGATCTCCTGGCGCCTCGGACGACGACGTCAACGCAGGACCGTTGTGATTGAAATCGGGAGAGGCCGAGGCGTCCGCGGTAGCTTCGTATTACGATGTCAGTGTAGTAATTTAGCCCGCGAGTTAAAAGCGACTTCTCAAACGAAAGCTATCGATTCGTGAGAACGACCACGCGGAATCTGGAAGGGAGGTACTAGCTTCGACACATTGTATCGATGACGGTGTACGCCCCGAGGAGCGTGAACAAGCTTTCCATCCCGAGAATGCTGTCTTTGGAACTCGGGTTGGACATTAGTTTTTCGTCGGCTTTTGATTGATCATCGAGTTCCACGAGTCCAAATCCTAAAAAGTGGGCAGTCAGTGCTTGAGAGCCCGAATCGAACCAGGCAACACAAACAAATGGGCGGCGGCATGAGGTATCGCCTGCATATACTCCCCCCTCCGTCCCTTGGATACTATGACGGTGTCCCGACCCCAGGCCCAGCAGCGTCTCCTTTTCCGATTGCAGGAAGCACCTTCCTGAGCTCGACGAGTTTCTTTTTCGCAGCATCAAGCGCAACGGGGTCCGAGATTATTTGCGGCCTGAGCTCGTTGACGAGGGCGGTCTGCAGAGAGTGATTCAGTGGTGGATAAACTCGGAGTTGCCGCATCATGACACAAACACTCTCTAAGTTACTCACCAGTGAATCATTAGTCATGATTTATCCCAGACACGAGCACGGCGACCACCACCACTACCACCGTCGAAGAACGTGAAGGAAAACTGGGCGAGTCCTTGGGAACTGTAGAGATTTGATGCGATACTCAGGGCCGGTGACAGCATTTCACCGTGGGGTCCCTCTCCACCGCATCCAAGGAGGGTTGTATAGTAAGTACATACAACTGTTTTGCCCGAATTGGACAATCGTCTTGGACGAACTTCCTTGCTACCTATCAACCTTGCGGCTCAAATGGAGGCGCACCCATGCGAACACCTAGCTTCGGGTAATATATATCACCGTACAGTGAGAGAGCGCTTCGCACTCTCACCCCTCTCGGCCGCCCACTTCCCATTCATCCCACCGACGTCCACAGAGCGTAGCATCGCAAGTGTTGCCTCATCTGCGTCTTTTCGTGTAAGTACTGATCCCACATCTGCCAACGAGGCAGTCACGACTATGTATCTCACTTTCTTCTTTCCACTGTCCAGTGCCCACCCCCTCACCCTCACAACCTTCAGTAAAATAAGATGGAATCAAAAGGTGCTTATTTCACTGTGTTGTCGAGAAGAGCCACAGTGAAATGACATTCACGTCAGCCAAGCGGTGGTGGTCTCGGGCAAAGTCTCTTTGGGACTTCTTTGTAGAGGCGACTGTTTCAGTCGGTCAGATACTTGCACAAGCGAGGTCATCATTCGCCAAGTTTGAGCAAGGGTACGGGACGGACCACATCAGTGAGGCAATCGTCCTTGATCGCCAAGCACTGGATCGCTGCCTAACCGGTCACCGCCAGCGATGGAGCTCACTGAATCAACTTGCCATTCATCTCTGGGGTCGTTACAACCATCTGGGAGCGATAGAGGACATTGAGGAAGCAGTTATCTATAGCAGAGAGGCACTGGAGCTTTGCCCAGAAGGGCACCGAAATCGTTCAATTTCGTTGTGCAATGTCGCACTCTATCTCTCCACTCGTTACGACCAGCTTGGAGATACGACGGACCTCAATGAAGCCATCATCCTCTCGAGACAAGACCTCGACCTTTGTCCGCCCGGGCACCCGGGTCGATCAACGTCGGTGAACAATGTCGCAAGCTACCTCTGCATTCGTTACCAGCGTCTGGGAGATATGACGGACCTCAATGAGGCCATCATCCTCGGGAGACAAGTTCTCAACCTTCGCCCGTCAGGGAACCCGGATCGATCAATGTCGTTGAACAATGTCGCACTCTATCTTTCCTCTCGTTACGACCGGCTTGGAGATCTGGCGGACCTCAATGAGGCCATCATCCTCGAGAGACAAGCCCTCGACCTTTGCCCGTCAGGGCACCCAAATCGATCAACGCCGTTGAACGATGTCGCAAAATATCTCTCCTCTCGTCACGACCGGCTTGGAGACATTACAGACCTCAATGAGGCCATCATCCTCGGGAGACAAGCCCTCGACCTTCGCCAGTCAGGACACCCGCATCGATCAACGTCGTTGAACAATGTCGCAGGCTACCTCTCCATTCGTTACGACCGGCTTGGAGATCTGACAGACCTCAATAAGGCCATCATCCTCGCCAGACAAGCGCTCGACCTTTACCCGTCAGGGCACCCTGATCGATCAATGTCATTGAGCAATGTGGCACTCTATCTCACTACTCGTTACCAGCGGCTTGGAGATATGACGGATCTCAATGAGGCCATCATCCTCGGGAGACAAGCCCTCGATCTTTGCCCTTCAGAGCACCCCAATCGATCAATATTGTTGTGCATCATTGCAAGCTGTCTCTCCACTCGTTACGACCGCCTTGAAGATATGACGGACCTCAATCAGGCCATTATCCTCGCAAGACAAGCCTTTCGCCTTTGCCCACCTGCCCATCCTGACCGATCATGGTCATTACGTAATCTTGCACATTGTCTCCGTATTCGCTTCACCCAGTCGAACGAGTTGAAGGACAGAGAGGATCTATTCAGCCTCTACACCGAGTTGTCAAATATTTCACAAACACTCTCACCAAACGATCTCTCTGCAGCCAAGCAATGGATCACGGAAGCTGAGGATTTCCGCCATCCCACAGTCCTTCTCGCGTACCAAACATCTCTTCGACTACTGGTTCAGCATCTCGCCATTTTACCATCCCTACCCAATCGTCTCCACACTTTCAAGAACCTCGCTGCATCCCTCGCAATCGATGCCTTTTCTGCTTGTCTGCGCGATCACCGTGCAAAACAAGCGGTCGAGCTTCTCGAGCAAGGTCGCGGTGTATTCTGGACTCAGATTGTTCGTCTCCGTTCCCCTCTTGAAGATGTCATCGCCTCGGGCCAGGAAGGACAGTCCCTTGCAGCCCAGTTCACTCGACTCTCATCAGAAATGCACGATACAATTCATTCACAAGGTCCAGATCAGCACAACACGCTTTGCAGTCTTATTGTTGATCTGCAATCTGTAATCACACAAATTCGCAAATTACCCGGTCTCGCTCGATTCCTTCTCCCCCCTTCCTTCTCCGAACTTCAGCAAGCTGCCAGTGGGGGACCTGTGATCATCGTGAATGCTAGCAAGTATACGTGCGATGCACTCGTTGTCTTTTCCGACAGAGATCCAGTCCATATCCCATTGAAAATTACAAAACAGCGCGTTGAGGACCTGTCGTCAGAGCTCCGATCTCTGACATTTCGTGCAGAAACAATGGAGGTGCAAAATGATCTTGGTCGCTTCTTGCGTGACCTCTGGGAAGAAGTTGTGTCCCCAATTGTAGACTTCCTGCAGACGACAGTTCCACCTCGCTCACGTATCTGGTGGTGCCCAACTGCGGAGTTCTCTCTTCTACCATTGCATGCTGCCGGTCCATATCGAGAGGGCCAACCCAATCCCTCTCATCTGTACATCTCCTCTTACACTCCTACCCTCACTGCTCTCATTCGTGCTAGGCGGAATGCTCTATCGACGAAGTCCTTGGTAAATGAGAATCGCTTTCTCGCTATAGGTCAAGCCGCTGCCGTTGGCCAGAGTAAACTTCATTTTGTTGGCAGCGAACTGGACATCGTCTCTAGGCGTGTGCGAGGTCTTGCCAAGCTCACGCGCCTCGAAGGTTCGAAATCGAGTATATCTAGAGTCTCGAAGGAGCTAAAGAAGAACGAGTGGGTTCACTTTGCTTGTCACGGCATCCCAAACGTAGAAGAGCCCTTTCAATCTGCGTTCGCCCTCCGCGATGGTCCGTTTACAATCGAACACATTATGGGATGTGAGTTGGAGCACCCGGAATTTGCCTACCTCTCTGCGTGCCAAACCACAGTTGGATACAAGGAGAGTCCGGATGAGGTGATCCATCTGGCGTCGGCGATGCAGTTTGCAGGGTTCCGATCTGTGATTGGGACGATGTGGGCGGTGGACGATTTACAAGCGAGCACGATCACGTCCAAGTTTTACGAGCATATGTTGGATGGATGTGGTAGGCTGGATCACACCCGAGCGGCGTTAGCGCTGCACAGGACGATGGAATCATTGGCGGATAGTGTTCCGCTCGATCAGCGGATTCTGTATGTACATATCGGTGCCTAGTCCACGTCATGTTTGTATCGTTCGTAATTATGTATTTGATGTATTTGCAATCAATATCGAACGTGTGGTTATGTGGACAACTGGTTTCCCGAACAGTATGACGACCCTGGGCTTCGTGAGTAGCGTCCAGAGCTGCATTCGTGCATGTGGGGGACGATGTTATCCCATCGGGCGCCCCTCTCTGAATATGAGGGCCAGGTGGGGGAAACGGGATGGGAATGGTTTCGAACCTACGAGGGTGGACCAAGTACCCACCATCATTTTGTTGTTCAACTTCTGACCCATCGTCATGCGGGGAACCAGCCAAAGTAAACTGGGTCCTTTGCCAGGCATAATGCTTTTGGGTCTGGAATCTATAGTACTGAGCGACGGGGATGAAATCGTTGAAGATAGCAGGGCTCCGTCACTGCAAACGACCTCTCGCGATCGAAATGGAACCTGAGGCACTGGTGATCTCGCCACTAGAGTCGGCGGATCGTCTCGACTCGACTCCGAAGGATACTTGCGTTGTGCCGCCGTGGATAAGTTTTGCGAGGTACCATATGAGGAGTTAACTCGATGGTAGTTTTTCCATATTTCTGTGTCACCTGCGACATCGGCGGTCAAGAACTGAGTCATATATGCCTTGAAATTAGTACCTGGAGTATACCTGACGTTCAGTGTTCGGCCCAGGAACATTCCCACCGAGTTGTGGATGCTAATGAGTTATATAGTTTTTTGTAAGGATGGTCGCCGTGGGACTCATGTATCCATGTGTTCTACATACGTATCGTGACCGGTTATTCTCGTCGGACATTTCAATTTGATATCCGTGTTCCCCCGGAGTCTGTTTTGTAGATGTACAAGAGAAGGTAGCGACCTCAGCTGAAGGCATTGCTGGCGGTATTACGACCTACTCCGTGGTAGAGACTAGCTCGTAGCCAAGATGGCGGCAAAAATGGGAGCGATGGACTTGGAGACCCAGAATCCGTACGGGTGAGCTATCGTTATATACGATACGTCTTGAGTCATGGAAAGAACGCTTACCTCTGCGTAACGCTAAATGGCGGTTGGGATGAACGAGGAGTAAGTTTAACCCATCTTGCCGCTGAGAGTGGGGTCAGAGTTCGCATGGGAAGGGGTTGGTTGATCGTAGTCTGTATAGTCGTCATCGCGTACCAGGCGTTCGCGTGCGTGCGTATATGCTCGCACTCTTCCGCAAATACAGTGTCACTGCCGTGCGACGTTGGAAAGTACGAGGACGGGCGAATGAGGAGAGCGAGTGCGAGACGTACCTCCTTGTGCATGTGTGTCGTGGGTGAGGGTAGGCGAGCAAGGGTGTCACGAGCGACGGTGATGTGCGAGGACGAAGGCAGGAGAGGGCGAGGGCGGGCGGGTCAGTGAGTAAGCGAGGACGAGGGTAAACGAGGGAGGTAACGACGTACGGCGACCGTCGTATACTGTCGTTGTGCCGAGAGCATACGGCAGTCGTCGCACGCCGTCCTCGACGCGTTGAGGTGAGGAGAACGAGGGAGGGTGCGTCGCAATCAAATGTGTGCGAGCGGGACGGCGGAGTAACGGAGGGTCACCAACGAGGGCGACATTGGCGAGGACAAAGGCGGGTGGATGAGGGGGAACAACGACGTGGCGAGAGAGGGGGTAGTGAGTGTACAGGGTCGCGAAGCGAGTTCGGGTGGGTGCGACAGAACTGTGAGGCAGTGAGTCGGGCTCTAGTTGCTTCTCTGCGGGGTGAAGGGATCCGCAAGAGGGCCAAACACAACACCTTCATCACAGCGTGCACAAACATGGGCGTAGTTCCGCCCCCATCGCATGGTCGGCCCTCTCGTAGCTACACCCAGTGAATTATATTATCTAGCCACGGTTGCTGCGTATATGCGCGGGGTCCGAACACGGTGGCCACGACATCGATAACCACAACCACAACCACCATCGTCGAAGAGGGAAAACTTCTCAGCGAGTGCTTGGAAGCCGTAAAGAATCTAAAGATTCAAGTCAGCCTGATGAAGCGTCATCTCGTGCGTCTCACCGCGTCCTCCGAGTCGGCGGCGGCACCGAATTCGCCCTTAGAGCCATCATCGCTGACGTCCTGCTTGTAGGACAACGACGAGATTATGGACGCGCTCAAGAGCGCCAGTCTCATGCTCGCCGAACTGCACACGTCGTCACTCTCACCGAAGCAATATTATGAGCTCTGTGAGTACACGCGTCCAGCTCACTCGAGTTTCTCTGACCAGTGTCTCAAGACATGGCCATCTTCGACATCTCTCAAACTACCTCTATGACGCACACACGCAGTCCAGACACCATCTCGCAGATCTCTACGAACTAGTCCAGTACGCTGGAAACATAGTCCCTCGCCTCTACCTCATGATCACCGTCGGGTCCGTGTACATGTCTATCGCTGACGCACCTGTCAAGGAAATCATGAAGGACATGATGGAAATGAGCAGAGGCGTGTTGAACCCCATACGTGGACTCTTTCTACGACACTATCTCAGCGGTCAGACAAGGGATCACCTACCCGTCGGGACCGATTCCGGGTGAGTTTATGCCGAGTTGCGTCATCCGTTTGCTGACCCAGCCTAGTCCCCAAGGGTCCCTTCAAGACTCTATCGCGTTCGTGCTCACGAATTTCATAGAAATGAACAAGCTCTGGGTTCGTCTGCAGCACCAAGGTCACTCGCGCGACCGCGAGAAACGCGAGATGGAACGTCGCGAACTGCGCATCCTCGTCGGCACCAATCTCGTCCGTCTCTCCCAGCTTGACGGCGTCGATCTGGAAATGTACCAGAAGAGCATACTTCCAGCTATACTGGAGCAAGTGGTCAACTGCAAGGACGTCATCGCACAGGAGTATCTTATGGAAGTCGTCATCCAGGTGAGTGCCTACGTATATGCTGTTCTGAAATTGATTACAGCGGTTTGCAAAGCTATGCGGAAAATGCGTCTCAAGAATTCAATCGGCTAAGAATTGCCAAGGCAGGACCCCAAAATCATTGTCACATGTGACCGGTGTGATGGTATTTGTTTCAACAACCCACTGTTCATACGATGCGGCCGCAGTCACCAGTTCAGGATGCAGAAAAAACTCATATTTTCAATGTTTCTCTTACCATCTTTTTTATTTTATTGTATTTTTTTATTCAATTTCTGTCCTATTGCGGAGCGGGTAAGCTCTATGGAGGACAATCTCTCTTACCGACTACTCCCTACTCAAGAAGAAGACAACGAAAGGAACTCGCAAGGCATCTGCTGCCTCTACTTTGAAGGAAGAGAAGTTGGTAAAAATCGAAGAGCTGAATTTTGCTATAAAACAGGCATTATCGACTGAGCCTTCAATGATGTTGTAGGTGATCACACCATCTAATGTGATGGCGGGGATGTTGAATGAGCACTATTTAGTAGCTCCGAACGCTCTATGATTATATAATAGCGACTTAGTACATAGTAGATTACATAATCCTTTGCTTGTCGTATATAATATTCAGACCCAGCGTCTGAGTTCTAATAACATCTTGTTCTCTTACCACAACGTTCGATAACTTCTCAACGCTGACACCTGGTGAGTACCGGTAGTCCTCTACCTCGGTAGTCTACGGTTTCTACAGGTTATGAGCCCCGCCTAACGCACCATGATGAGCGCCCTATGGGCAGCACACATGAGTAGCTGG
>JBBPOS010000701.1:0-12617 GCA_038091575.1 Leccinum subgranulosum
TCCTCATGGAGTGGGTGAGCTTCGTCAAGGGCAATCACCAACATGGGGTGATGCTCGTCCGCATCGGGAAAGACAGCGTGTAAAACTGTGGTCAATTCCTTGTAATAGTCCTTTAGTTCCACTTCAACGCTATCATTGGTGTTCGAGCGACCAGACTTTTCATCGGCATCTGGGAATGCAATCGAAGCACATGATCAGCATAGAAAATTGGTGATTTTTTACTCACTGACCTTTCTTCGACTTAAACCTATTCCTGATCTGCCAATGAAATTAAGAAACTGACATTTGGTAAGAATTTCACTGCCTACCTCGTCAAATGTGCTCTGCAACCGTTTGAAAAATTCCTTGCGGTATTTTGATTTGAGCCGCATATCCATATCCTTGTTCCAGTTCTTGACCACTGCATCCTGATCAGATGAGAGTCGGGCTAATAGGTCATCTCGAATAAGCTTGAAGATGGCGCAAAAGAAGGCACAACATTGATCAAAATACTCCTCTGATTGACAATTTCCAGTCAGGATTGACGCGGGCATGTTATCGCGTTCAGGAGATACAAAGTAATCCGTCCGTGGTCGGAGGTTCATGTATAACACCAAGACACCCTTTCCAGAAAGCTATGCAACAAGTAAGCATTCAAGTTAAATGAAGAGATATGATACTTACCTCTACGATAGTGCGCGTCTTCCCAGTCCCTGAGCTCTGTACGACAGAGCAAAATTTGGCATAATATAGACCATGGTTCCTGTCCATATAGTAACGATGGCTCTGCTCGAGATATTCATAGAAAGCGTCGACCGCAATTCCTTGATAAGGCATGTCGAACGCAGATAGTAACTGTGCTTTTTGACTTTCACTTTCAGTGAGGGCAGAAGAATTCGGGGTGAAGGTGGATTCAGGGCGGAGGTATTCTGCACAGCGGATCATGAGCTTTGCTACAGTCACGATGACGACGGGGGACATACCAAGGCTTAAAACACGATCATATTCTTTTTTGCTCCAAGCATTCACGAGGATATCTCGTAACTCTGGATGGGTCTTAAAGATTTCCTTGGCATCTTCATGTACCTTATACTTTGTGTCCAAGGCACCCTTTGAACCGTTCACAAACCCCGAGAGGAGGCAGCGCAATCCACCTAGTCCCCAAGAACTTGGATCAGCAGGATTATCTGGTATCTCGTCTTCGATGGCCTTCTCCACTTCAAAGGCGTCAAACGGAAGGCTCTGCGAGGTGGGCATGGAAGATGATGTTGCGTATTCCAGACGATCTTCAGTGCCACTGGTGATGGTGTCTTGACGAGGAATCCCGTGCTCGGCATCTGATTCAGGGTCGTCATCTGGTCCCCCTGACGCCCCTGAGCCCTCCTCACTTTCAGAAACGTGTTGTCTTGTGCGTTTTGATGGGCGAGGATGAGGAGGAGAAATAGCGTGCTTATTGCTAGTGGAATGCATGGTAGTAGTGGTTAGAGTTGTGAATCCGATTTCACAAAATGCAGCCACAATGGTCACGAGATAGCCCCTTAGGCAATCCAGCCACTTTTTCTTCTGTTTTTCAGTCAGTTTTTGGCCTAGTATATTACTAATGGGTTTCCTTATTTGCTCGAACCCGTATACCTTTGTCACTGTCACAAAAATGCAGCCACAGATACGTAAGCGTTTTGGAGTCACAACATGTTTCCCCTCGTCCTTTTGTGGCAAACAAAGGTCCGACATCAACACGAGCATGGAGAACGTGGTATTGCACTGTACTTTCAGACATTCGCTCGCGGAGGAGTAAACGAATAATTAAAATTAAAATCAATACGTACCGTGAGCATGAGTCGGGGACTTGGCGTGGCAGCGCCGTTACGATATAAGTAACACTGATCTGACTCGGAGAGGCCTGACGACGGTTGAGCAAAAGTTGTACATACCCACAAATATTTAGACAACGAATACTGTTCTGTACTACTTCACGCAGGTGGGCACAGTACGTTATTGACTGTGAGGACGGTGCAAAATCCCGAATATTTTCTAGACGAGAGTGAATGAAAATAAATATTGTGGTGTTGTCTTTGAAGGATTTCTTGCACAAGAAAATGACAGTTTCACGACATGATAGGCAGGAATGAGTCATTTAATCGAAATAGGAGCACATAGTGAACAATCGGTTTATTTTTCACATTTATAGTTTCCGTCCCCGGGCCTCATGAGGTGCCTCGAAGTTCCTGTTACGTGCGCGCGACAGCGAATGATTAGTTATCTGCGTCTATAAGACTATATAGCATTCTCTCTAAATCTCTGAATTCTATGTATGACGTCTCCTTTATGTCGGAGTCGGGGACTGGCGCGCGCGCCGCTACGATATCATAAATGACCAATCGTTAAACGCTCGGAAGCGCCACGATTGCGTGTCTTTTCTTATATCTCAGCGGGCCGCACTCCGAAGCTAATAATATGTACCAATCGCAAGACCGATATTGACAAAGACACAAGTACTGTACATACGTTCACCTGAAAAGTCCTGTCAAGAACACACGGTTAGGCGATGACTGATTTCCCGATGAGGCTTGCCCTCGCCTTCTATCCTGTCGTACCACAAAGTTGGCATTGCTGAGGCGCTGAACACCAGATTAAATTAACATCCATGATAAGACTTGAACTTAGAACTGACCGTCGGTGCGCAGTGGTGGTTTCAATACTTTGATTTCTCGCCGCATCAGATATCCCTGTTGTCCTTAGTATGAAACTACTGCAATGAACACGATCTTGGACGTCTCGTACCTTCCCGTAGGCAGACCCTTAGGCAGGAAGACAGTCGTTTCCTCTATTAGAGTTAGAAAGCCATCTTCAAAAAAAAAACTCAAAGTGATCTGTTGTCCGGCGAACACACATGTTAACTTTAGGCCAAGCTGATGTCCCGGTACTCGCCATGGCCTTCCATCCTGTCATACCACAACTTTCCTGACGGACCACTGAGGCACAGAACACTAGATCATATCAGTATACATGATAAGACTTGAACCGAACGGTAAGTATCTATAATCTTTAGAACCGAGTCATATTAAAAACAATATTTCCACGACAAGAACACGCGCAAGATCAAGCCACGCTGATTTCCCGGTGCTCGCCTTCGCCTCCCATTCTGTCATACCACAGCCTCCCTTCGGTAGTCGGTGCGATGTACCCAGCCCTGATAACGAAGTCGCCAAAGCGCTCGCCCTCTTGGCGCTCGAGCGCGTATCTCTTGATCATCGGCCCAAGGATGGCCAGGATCTCGGGTTCCGATACGGTCTCCCGGTATATCTTGTTCAGTCGTTGACCGTAGTATCCACCACCGAGAAGCATCGCGTAGCTGCCTGGTGCCTTTCCGACGAACGCGACCTCTGTTGAAACCGTCAGTCAAATGCAAACCGCACGACCGTGCTTTCTTTTTCACATACCAGCGAGGTAGGGCCTTGCACACCCGTTGGGACAACCAGTCATGCGCATGATGATCGAGTCGTGGCGAAGTCCGCTTTCTTCGCAGATCTTCTCTACCTTGTCAATAAGCACCGGCAAATACTATAACACATGTGATTTAGAAACGGATGTCCACGACTCCAATGACCACACTCACCCGCTCGGATTCAGCCATTGCAAGACCTATTAGATGACCGTTAACGGCGAGTGACCAGCAAGTGAAAATAACTTGCCGCATGTAGGGAAGGCGACGCAAGCCGATGCAGACAGCCGCAATCCCGAAAAGTTGAGGTTGTCAAGCTTGTACTGGGCGAGCAACGCCTTGATTCTCGGGACCTCCTTGGGCGGAATATCGGAAATGAGGAGATGCTGGTTCGTCGTCAGACGGAACGTCCCCTTGTGAACCTTGGCAATCTCGCGAAGACCCGTCTTGAATTCTCGCCCGGTTTCGTCTTGCACCCGTCCATTCTCAATGTAGAGTGTGACGTGGTATCTGCCGTCCTCGCCGACGGTCCAGCCGAATTGATCAATGTTACTTTCAAACGTGTAGGGACGCGCAGGGGCAAGCTCGAAGCCGAGGCGGTCTTCGACTTCTTTCTTGAAGTTGTCGACGCCCATGCGATCGACCGTGTACTTCAAACGAGCAACCTGCGCCAAATGTCAGAAATTCTGTCAGTGGATAGTACGAAGACCATTTTTCACCTTTCGACTTTTTGGTGCCAGTCAGCGACAGATATGTACCAGAAGAACACAGCAACTCACTCAGCGCGATTCCCATTGTCCCGCTGCGTCAACATCACCTTCTCTGCTACGAGGGGCCCTTGCTCGACCGTACAGAAGCCAATGACATCGGCAGCGCGAGGATACGTCTTCTTGTTACCGTGGGTAACACCCATACCACCGCCAATCGTGACATTAAAACCTGCCAATTCCCCGTGTTCATCGACGATGGCGATAAAGCCGAGGTCATTGGCAAAGACGTCAACGTCATTGTAAGGGGGAACAGCAATCGCAACTTTGAACTACATGCCTCAAGGCTCAGTTGATGCACGATGCACTACGAGAGATATACGGACCTTGCGAGGGAGGTAAAATTCACCGTACAATGGCTCGAAATCCTTTACAGCTTCGCCAGCTACCATCTTCTTATCCAACCAGATCTCATGATATGCAGTCGTTCTGGGCAATAGATGACTGCTGATGAGTTTGGAAAACTCGTAAACACTACGATGAAGCCTCGACAATGAGGGAATGGCAGAGCACGTCACGTTACTGGCAAGACGTGAGTCACGGTCTATTCAATTGGACAGGACGACGTACCGATTAACGTCTCCACAAGCAGCCAAGGTATCCATGAGCACTCGGTTGATTTTTTGGATGGATGGTTTCAAATGACGCTTGATGATACCATGGAACTGGAAAGTAGCCCTTGTGGTGATCTTCATCGTGCCGTTACCATGTTCATCCGAGATCTGATCCATCTGCAGCCATTGGTCTGGCGTACAGACTCCGCCTGGTGTGCGCACACGGATCATGAAGCTGTAGGCTGGCTCGACTCCTTGAGCCTGACGCTCGTCGCGAATGTCCCGGTCGTCTTGCTGGTAAATCCCATGGAACTTGGTAAGCTGGGTGTCGGATGGCGCGAGCGCGCCGGTGGTCGTGTCCTCCAAGCCCTCTGCGATGGTACCGCGGAGGTACTGAGAGGCTGCTTTGATGTGTTCGTTCGTGATGGGCTCAGGTTCCGCTTCTGTAACTTGGACTTTGTCGACACCGAGCGCCTTCCAAAGCTTGGGTTCCCAGACCTTGTAGCCAGTCTCAGGCCCATCTGCATCTTGATCATCCCCCAAGCCGAGATCTACAAAACGCTCGCCCCCGAGTTGTTCAAGGCGCAAATCAAGATCCTTGCATGGTTTGTTGTAATAATGAGCGTCCTCAGCGCGAGGCCAGTAGTGGCTATCACCCAGCCCAAAGACAGAGTATTGCAACTTGGAAAACGGTTTCTCGTTACGGAGTGCAGCGGCATTCACCGCTTTGAACAGCTGGCGGCCGTTCTGGGGTGGTTCACCCTGGCCCGCGACGGAGGTCACAAACGCAACGTATTCTTCTTCAGCAAGACTTTGAATCGTCATCGAGTCGAACGTTCCGATAGTGACAGACAACCCTCTCGCCTTGGCACGGTTGACCAGCTTCTTTGCGTATTTCTCTGACGTACCTCCATCCGAAGCATATAGTACCAAGAGGGGCGGTGCATCGAGCGCACCAACCAAGTCGTCGTACGCCTGTTGAGCCTTGCGCCTGCGAGCCTCCTTGACGTTCTCGCCCAAGCTGCTTACCAGCTCAGACGCGAACTCGGGCTTCGACCGAACGAGCTGGGAAAGATGGTTCTTCCGATCAAGGAATTGCTGGAGGTCGTTCTTGACAGAGTCAGAGTCGAGGGTGAATGGTTCTTCCCCTTTAGCCTCCTTGGCGGGATCCCACCGATACAATGGCCAGAAGCCAGAGTCCACTGCAAGTTTGCTTTCCTTCAGCAACTCGAGCGCCGGGGAATTCTCCCGGTGATAAGGAAGGTACGCAAGGACTACCGACGGGCCCTTGTGTCTGTCGGCTTCCATCACGGCTTGCAAGACCTGTGAGTACGAAGAGTACACAGCGACGCTGGCGACGTAGACATCTCCGTGGTTCATGGCGTACAATCCGACGTCTTGTTTGCGGCGGTGTGGATCGGCGGTGTTTCGAGAGGAGTAAGGGAGTGTGTCGAGAATGAGGATGTTGATGTCGAGGCCAGAGGCTATGGCATGATGTAAACCCGATGAACCGAGATCGTAGGCCCAGGCGTCTGAGCCGAGTATCCACCTGGACTTGGAAGGGAAGTAGGCTTTCAATGCGAGGATGCGATCAACGAGTACATTGGAAAGCTGTGATGACTCCAATGCTGCAGATACTTGAGCACCAACAGTGAGGCTCTTCGAGCTGTCATCTTTGACCTGTAACCACTGAGCAAGTAGCCTGTGCAAGTCTATGCCGAGCTGCTCGACCTCCATCAGCTCGCGAACAGAACTGATGAGTTGAGCACGCTGGTCTAGCTGACCCCTGACGCGACCCAGAGCATACTCGGGGCTGGTAGCTATGTCTCCTTGAGTAGAAACCAGCTCTGGAGAATTTGAAATCTCCAGCCTTGCAGCGAATACATGAGACAAGATCTTTGTGTACGACGACTCGTGCTTCGGAACATGGGGAACTGAAGCGTAGGACGAGGGAAGGGTTGCGTCCTGGAGGTGGAGCGGGGGTGAGACGGGAGCACTTTTTGTGTTGCGAACCAGGTTGAGCAACTCGGGTTGACTAGTTTGCTTGAACCACACACTCTGGACAGAGACCTGTGAACGTTCCTGTAGTGCGTCAACGATGTCGAGATAGAGGGGTGTCCATTTAGTGCTCGAACGCTGCACCTGCTCAAGAACAAACACACGAGAAGCCGAAGGTGGAACAGCCCGCAAGACATGAGAAGCGGGGAAAGGAGCCAGCAGACCAACGGAAACGAACGAGACACCGTCAATCGCCGGAATTTTGGAAATGCTTCCAAGAACGAACACGACAGTGTTTGGATGCTTGTCACCGTGGATCGTCAGAGGAAGGCTGGGGTGATGAGTGCGAGTCGATGTGGACAGCGCGGCGGACTCGTAGAGCTGGTATTCTCCAGCCTCGTGGATGGGAAGGTTGGTTTCACTTTGGGAGAATGGGACCTTTTCGGACAACAGGAAGGGCTGTACATCCTCTTCGCTGATGTCTACGACTGGTCCATCAGCCGCTTTATAAAAGATGTGTACAACAGCTTTTCTCTCTGTGCGGGCGAGGCGAGAAGCGAGAAGCGCGTTATTATGGGCCTCCTGGGCGGAATAGGATATCAGGAAGAACGGAAATGCAGACTGGAGCAGGAGAACATCCGACAAATCGTCCTCGACTGCAAGGTGTAAGACGAGCGGCAGACAGGAGAGCTCCGAAGCAAGGAGTACGAGACGGAGAGTGATTTGGGACGTGGCAGAGGAGGTGAGGGAAACCAGCGATGCGTCCGATGCGGCGTTGATTATGGCAACACCGGCATCAGCGCCTGCGGGGACAGCCCGAAGACTTGGGCGACGGGAGGATGTGGTCGAGAGTGCCGCGAATGATTCTGCGAACGGAGATGACGCCAGCTTTGTGTGTAGTACGGTATCAGACGCCAGAAAGGCTACGCGGGCAACCGATGGAATCGCCGACATGGCTGATGAGCTGAAAGTTTGTGAGGTAGACAACGGTGAAGGAGTGTCGTCGTCTTAGCGCCATACTTTAACTTGCTTTAAAAATGCGGACCGAATTGCTCATCAGCACATCATGTCATGCGGCCGTGTGATCGTTTCCACGAATTTGCCATTACCGAAAATACGCGCATCTAGGCACCAGTTGGCTGGTAACCAAAGCCATACAAATATCCAACTACGCTTTCAGTCCCTTCAAGTAGTAGTGCGCCCTGCCAAGCATCCAGATGGTGAACGAAAATTTGAAGTTTGGGTACGAGATCATGCAATTCTTATTGAACACCCCTTCAATCGCTTCCTGCGGCCACGATCCATCCTGGTTGGACAGGCGCTCAGCACCCATGGAGAACACATGACAGCGATCGTTTCTCACCGGAAGTTGTCGGGACATGACCAATTTGATCGCCCTCTCAATAGGTTCCGCGTGAGGATATTTAGCATACATCAAAGCCATCGTTGCCCAGCAAGTCTGCACAACCTGGGTATTTTCGTGTTCAACCCAGCGACCGAGTTCACAACTCTGCATCGATTATTATGTCAGGGGTGGGTTAGCAGATGTTACTCGGGGCACGTCTGACCTTGTAACTTTCTCCCCATCCCCCGTCTTCTCGTTGTTTTGAAAGCAGAAAATGGCATGCACGTTGCACAGCAGGGCTGTTGGTGTAGTTCTCTCCAGCGAGCGACAGGCTTTCCAACGCAAACTGGGTCGCATATGTGAAACAGATCCCCCATGATCCGAACCAACCACCCTCCGGCTTCTGTACCTTGTGAAGCCATTTGATCGCCTCCGTAATCGTCCGCCTAGTAACGTCAATCACAACAATCTATCTAGGTGACAACAGCGCTACTTACCCGATCTCTGCTGCGCGGTAGTTCGGATAATGTTTCCTGAAAATAGACAGGGACGTTATGACGGATGTCGTGCACTCAGGATAGCGGTATTCAATCATGATATCCCCTATGTATTGTCAAGATCACTTCAACCGCACGAATTGCGCTTAGTAACATACCAAAGACTTCCGCGGCGTTAAGCCATTCTAGCCACTTGGGTCCTCTCACAAGCTCGTAGCTTGCATAACCGCCATCGTTGTTCTGCATGGAGAGCAGTGTGTCAACAGCATCGAAGAGTCGCTTGTCCGAGATGATTTTTTCCGTTCCTCTAACAACTAATCTCAGCAGGAAGTCTCATCCAACAAACAAACAAACATACTCTACCTGGTTCTGCAGGTACAAGACCGACTTCAGGCCTTCTCCCGTGCAGTCGCTGACAGTGTAACCTTGTTCCTTCGTGCTGAACGGCCATGCACCCTTGGTTCGCTGACGGAAAGCAACTTCATAATGTTTCGGGTTTTCTTGGATTTGGCAATTATCCAGCCACTCCAAGGCCAGTCTCAAACTTTGCTTGTTTTCAGGCTCCTTTGCGAGTCCCGTCTCGACAAGCGCCTGTGTGATGAATCCAATGTCCCAAAGTTGACTACCATTCGTCCCACACATCATCATGCCTTCCGCACCAAGCCACATGAAATCGGCACGCTTGATGGCATGCTGGCGATATACCTCAGTGTCGGGACCTTCCACTGCGAAACGGCATAACAAGTTCATCATCTTGGAGACCGGGCCGAGGGTCTGATACTCCGTGTTTTCATCCTCATAAACGATGAGCTTGTAAGTACGCTCCAACGCAAGTTTGCGAACAGGAGGAATGACGCAACCCTCATAGACAGATAGTACGACATTCATCGCATCAAGAATTGAGGTATGAGGTGAGTAGAGATCGGCGGCTGCGACATTATTACGCTGTGCCGGCCAGCATATGCGGTGGTAGTCGGTCGTATATATCTCCTAAACACACAAGCATTGAGAGAAAGTACGGCGGCCAGGATGACACATACTTCGCGAAGGGAGCGGATCAGGTCGTTCTCCTCTATCTGGAAGCGGATACCATAGAGATAACTCATGGGTATGTAGACATTACGGGTATGAATCCACCACTTATGGGGATGGAATGGTAACCACTCAGGGAAAAGCCTACGAGAAATCAACACGGGGCCCGGGATGTTAGGGTATTAAACCCACCAAAGCTCGGGAGGCACGGGGTTGAATCCTTCCCAATCATAGACATTGAGGATAGACAACCAAAACTTTCCCCAAGAGGGGGCACCTATCGCTCCTCCTGGATGACACAATCAGGACGGCATTATAGACTCCAGTGTTGAAAACCTACCTAGTCGGTGAAGCGTAGCCCTCGCCTTGACGGCAACTGGGTGTTCGGCTTTCATGCCAAGGATCCGCAGAGCCACATAGTTGAGGGCAGTTCCAAACACAGTCGAGTGTCCTTCGATGTGCCTAGGATGGATTACACGATGCTCGACTGACGTGTAGAGGTGTACTCACAGACCCCAACCTCCGTCCTCAGAATTCGCGTGATTAATGAGGTAACGGATCATCTCGAGGCGTTCTTCTTCCTTGAACCCCATGCCAGCAGCATAAGACCCGATGACGAGGCCCGGGAAGAGGAACAAGGGTCCTCCATACTCGCCAGCCCAGTGACCATCATGCGACTGGAGGTGCTTGTAAAAAGTATAACCATTCCGCGCGGCTTCCAGCGGTGTGGTCGCTTTCGGCAGGGCGGATAGGTTCTGTTGGGGTCAGTCAGTCGCGGTTCATCGCGAGACCACGCACACTTACAAGAGGTTGACCCGTCCAGTACTTGTCTATATAGTTCTGAGGCCACTTTTCGCACTCTTCGTCGGTCCTCATGTAGTGCCACGTATGACGACCGCCATCGTTGACGAGGAGCCTCCACCGAGAATAGTCGGTAAAGGCCTCTTTTCCCGACTCTGGAAGGTCGAGGGGAGAGTATAGTTTTGCGAGGTGGGCTGCAGACACAGACATGGACGAGGGTTTGGACGAAGAGAGGAACCGAGTATTTATTGTTGGCATGACGTCTCGGGAGCGTAATCGCATCCGACGAACGACGCGACGTTATCATTTCACTACATAATAGCCATGACCAGCTTTCGTGACTCGTCGATACTCATCATAGAAACAGGCAGAACAGTCGTCAGAGCTGGCCTCGGCATACACGAGCTCTTGAAAACCCCAACCGTGGTCCGTTGAGCCGCACTTGACTCGTCGCCGATCAGCACTAACACGCTAAACGCGTCCAGGAAATATCTGCACGCGTCGGTTTGAGGCAGAACACGGGTGAATCGTCCACTTCTACCACGAATGGAAAAGGTACTGGAGACGGTAGTGATTGCTGGCGTCCCTCAGCGTCGTCAACCCGCCTCTCCTCGCTCCCCTTCCACGCAAATAACACCGCAAGGGTAAACAACTATCTCGTTGGCGCCCAGCTGGACGAAGCACTTGAAGCAGGCCAGGATATCCTTGTATCATGGCCATTCGCAGACGGCGATATCCGCGATTGGACTCAAGCTGAAGCCATCTGGTGCGCACCCCAATGTCTGACAGCGCAGGACGAATCCTTACCACTGGAGTATGCAGGAAACATATCATTTTCAACCGACTTCAGATAAAACGCACTCAAAACGAATCTCCAGTCATGCTTTCCATCGCGCCGGGACTCTCTCGTGCTTCTCAAGAGCGAATATGTCAAATCTTCTTTGAGCGCTTCAACGTAGCCAGTTTTGCAATCGTCGAACGCCCCATGACGCAGTTATACGCAACTGGCCAATTGAACGGCGTTGTCGTCGACATAGGTTTCGAGAAAACAGACGTTTCACCTATATACGACGGGTTCATCCTTCGCTCCGCAACGTCTTCAACCTCCCTGGGCATAGGCGATTGCGAAAAGTATCTGGCGAATCTTTTGCGCTCGAACCATTCTGTTATGACCGCCGCCTGTCCCCCGGACTCCCCTAGGGATCCCGAGACTGTTCAAGCGTTTCTCCTTGATTTCGTCAAATTTGTCTGGTCCGAAGGCTATGTCCGCGTTCCGTCAGACGGTCAGATGGCCGAAGTACCAGAGGATGAGGGGGTCACAGATATTGCTGCAGTCCTGGTCGCGGGAAAAGAAAAGGCCGTAATCGAAGCTGGGACGAAGAAAAAAGCGACCGCAAAGGCCTCGGCCGCAGAACAAGCACGGGCTAAAGAAATCGAGGCTCTAGACCTCGTCACAGTGCAGTTCCGCGACCACTCGATAACATTGGGGAAGGAGCGTCATCGATTCTGTGAACCACTCTTCGACCCTTCCCTTCTTTCCTCGTTGCCTCAAAAAGCCGAAACAGGATCCGAGGATGATCCCCTCTCGTTACAGGACACAGTTGGATTTTCAGTCATGCAGACCGAAGTTTATCAGCGGCAATATATCTGGCAAGGATTGTTTGTCACTGGGGACTTAGCAAGCCGTGTCAAGGGTACGCTTTTGAGTTTCTCTTTCAACCTATTTTCAATGTCTGTCGGATAGGAATTGGGACGGCATTGCAGTCACGTTTATCGCCATTTATCCTTGGTAATATAGATCAACATAACGAAGTTCAACCGCGGTCAATTCGCGTCATCAGCGTTCCTGAGTACTTTGCTGAGTACCGAGAGAAGGGAGATGGTCTTGCTGCGTTCTTAGGAACCGAAATTGTCGCCAAGGTCAACTTGAAGCCACCGATATACTTCTACACTTTACTGACAACCACTCGACCAGATTTCTTTCAACGACGCTCAAGGCAAAAATTTTGTCCCAAAATCGGATTACGAGGAAAAAGGCCCACGAGCCATAATAGAAATGTCACCTACGCTGCTGTAAATTTGAGAGTTTCTAATTGATGTTTTTGCATATTTGGTAAACTTCACATTAGGTAGACGACCCGCTGTAGAGGGGTTCATTCCATGCCGATACGGTTGCCGGTGAACAACTGTACAGTTGTTCAC
>JBBPOS010000702.1:0-12600 GCA_038091575.1 Leccinum subgranulosum
GTGCGTTAGGCGGGGCTCATAACCTGTAGAAACCGTAGACTACCGAGGTAGAGGACTACCGGTACTCACCAGGTGTCAGCGTTGAGATGTTATCGAACGTTGTGGTAAGAGAACAAGGTGTTATTTGAACTCAGACGCTGGGTCTGAATATTATATACGACAAAGAAAGATTATGTAATCTACTATATACTAAGTCGTTACTATGTTATCATAGAGCACTCAGAGCTACTAAATAGTGCTCGTTCAACAGGATTCCCTCTAGCGATGATTGTTCTCCCCTTTAGCTTGTGTTTAGTGTTAGGTGTGCCAGACGCTGTATAGTGTCTAGAGGTTGCCTTCAGATGTAGTCCTCGTTTTATTCCTAAAAGATCTCCCCTAGTCACTTGTCTTACCACTACCAATCTCGCAGTTGAAGCGGAAAAAGCTAAACCCAAAACCACCCTCCCCTCGGAATATGCTGCTTTCTCATCCGTCTTTTCCGAGCAAGCTTCCTCGTGTCTCCCACCCTCTCGCCCTTACAATCATGCGATAAATCTCGATGAAACCTTTGTCTCTAAAATTGGGAAGGTGTATCCCCTCTTCCCCAATGAGCAGAAGGCAACGGAATCCTTCTTAGAAGAAAATCTTTGTAGCAGAAAAATTAGACCCTCCAAATTCCCCCAAGCCTCCTCTTTCTTCTTTGTGAAAAAGAAAGATGGCAAACTTCATCCATGCCAGGACTATCAATATCTCAACTCCCATACCACTCGCAATGCCTACCCTCTTCCCCTTGTCTCGCACCTAATTGATAAACTCAAAGGAGCTAAAGTCTTCACCAAATTCAACATTCGGTGGGGTTATAACAATATCTACATCAAAGAAGGATATCAATGGAAAGGTGCCTCCATTACTCATAAAGGCCTCTTTAAATCTATGGTTATGTTCTTTGGCATTAACAACACCCCTTCCACCTTCCATAGATTCATGAATGACTCCTTCCAAGACATGATAGCCAAGGGATGGCTTGTAATCTATATGGATGACCTCCTAATCTTCTCCCCTGATGAAGCTTTCCACTCTGAACACACCAAGTGCGTCCTGCAGAGGATGATGGAGCTGTATCTCCATCTTCACCTGGAAAAGTATAACTTTGCCACTGCTGAAGTTGAATACCTCGGAATGATTATGAAGCCCAGTACTCTTGCCATGGACCCCGTTAAACTAGACAGAATCACCTCCTGTCCAACTCCCACTATAGTCAAAACAGTCCGATCCTTTCTAGATTTTGCCAATTTCTATTGATGGTTCATCAACTACTATTCTGACATCACCTGTCCCCTTATCCTTATTGACCGTACTAAGAAGGACAAACCATGGGAATAGTCCGCTGCCTGTCAATCATCTTTTGACTGCCTCAAACAGTCTTTCCTTTCCTTTCCAAACCTTCACCTTCCAGATCTCTCTGCCCCATTTGCCATCGCCACCGATGCCTCTCGGGATGCCACTGGAGCAATCCTCCTCTAAACTGATCTCCAATGGTGACTGGCATCCATGCTTCTATCTCTCCCAATTCTGCATCCCTTCGATCCTCTGCCCTCTTGGGTATGTACTTAGTCCCTTAGTCTTTGAGTGACACAGCTCTTCATGAGACCCTCCTCGTAGTATCCTTAGTCTTAGGGTCTCTCCAGGCATTATGCTTGCTCGACCAGTCCTTCATCCTTAGTCTTCGCCTCCCTCCAAGTCTACATCTGATCCTATTCGGGCCAGCTGTAACACTAACCACACAGTTTTCCTCTACTACTAAGTCAAACAGTGGAGGAAGGGTCTGAGAAGAAGACTGTGCAGCAATTGAATATTGCTTATAGTGACGAGGGGCAAACCGAGAAATGGTAGAGAACTTGCATGGTACTCACAAAGAGATGCAACAGCAAGTACAAAGTCATGAGCTCTGTGAAACAATACACTGGTGGGACACCAGAGGGGTCGGATGTAACTTTTCACTAGAATTTAAAGCCTTTACTCATTAACTCAAGCTAACCAGCAAGCTAACTCATTATCCACAAGAGATATGTGAGTTATGACCTATGTGACGACAGCTCTTAGTCATGCAAAAGAGTCCTCTTTATTAGAGAGGAGACCCAGCTGTGTTGTTATTGCCACACAACAAATCAAGAATTTATGGTTTCTGTCCAGAACAACTTCTTTAAACTCTGAGACTAGAGCTTCACTCGAAAGCGCTAACACAGTTGTGAATTAGTTGTGGTCTTGTGAATCTTTTTCAGAGGTTTACCTTTTACTTCGACTAGTGAAGGTTCTCCTTTAACTCTAGGATCCAAGTGTAGAAATGATATAGAAACTAACGCACATGCAAAGAGTGGCATGCTAGGCAAATGGAGTGTATGGAAGCAACAACAGTTGCACTTGGGGCACATAGTATACCAGGAGTATAGGAGAACAATTCTTGAAATAATGTCAGGATGCAAATCCCAACACACTACAAAGAAGATCATAAATGATTGATGGATATTTCAAGAATAGAGAAAAGGTAAAAACATGCTTGTAGTCTACTATATATACAGATTAGGTCTTAGAGTCTGATGTCATTATGACATCATTACCAGGGTTAAGGGACACTACATCATAGAATAGTCTAGAACTACTTACTTAAGTGAAAGTCTGGATTAGAACTAGAATAGAGTCAGGAATAGGCATAGGCACTGACAGAAACTGTGGATGACTAATCATACATTAAAGAAAGATATAGGGAAGGAAAAAAGAAAAGAGGTGGAGGTATCAAGAATTGTAACATTTTTGTTCTTTGCCAAACACTGGGTGATGATCATGAATATGTTTGAACCCTCTGGATATGGATGTTTGACATGTGGTAGTCATCCTAGATATCATCATGAAAAAAATGATTACATTGCAGAGAGTGGCAGTTTTATCTCACCTCAACATTTATTTTCAACTTGCTCTACTGCAACTCAAATACACATGATGTAATATATCATCTGAATTGGTGGAGGATAGCCATGATTCCTCCACAAAGCAGTTGCCATAGTTGTTCTTTGATGTGGATGAGTCAAATGATGGAATATACTTAGGTTGCTAAAGCATTTTTCCTCCACTTACTAATAGAAGATGGACACAATCATTTTCTTGCCTTTCTCAATGCACAGGTAACTAAAGAAGTGCATTGTTCAGAAAATTCCAGTACAACTGAAAATGAAACCAAGAAAATGACAACTTATGTGCAGTATAGCCAGTGCATGTCTGGCCTGTACACAACACTTTCAAGAAGTGCCTGAGCCTCTCACAAACCATTCCTGAGCAACACCAACAATATTTCCTCAAGTGGTTTCTAGAGGATGCCTGGATGCAGCTGTCTTTTCCCTTCATGGTTCATGGGTTGTCTTGCTGTACCTTGTGAGGATGAATCTCTCTTCCCCTTGAAACATCAGATTGTGAGGGAAATTGGCATTCCTGATCTGGTATTGCAGGAACTGGATAATGCATATAGAAAGGTTGACTAATGGTACTTTTCCCTGTAAGTTGTCATTTTCTTGGTTTCATTTTCAGTTGTTCTGGAATTTTCTGAATAATGCATCTCTTTTAGTTACCTGTACATTGAGAAAGGCAAGAAAATGACCATGCCTGTCTTCTATCAAAAAGTGGAGGAGAAGATGCTTTGGCAACCTGAAGTATATGCCATTTTGACTCATTTACATCAAAGAATAACTATGGAAACTGCTTGTATCATGTGGAGAGATCATGGCTATCCTCCATCCATTTAGATCATGGATTACATCATGTGTGTTGGAGATACAGTAAAGGATGTTGAAAATGTTGAGGTGAGATAAAACTGCCACTATCTGCAAAGGCGCGCTGATCTCCTGGAAATCAGGCTCCTGACATTGAGAGACTGGGACCTTACTCACTCTTGTCTCTCTCCGCTCCTCATCCTCCTCATTCCTGTCTATTCCAACTCAGACCAACCATGGTCCACCATCTTTTCATTCTACTCTGTACTGGACCAACACTGGTATAGTCATTTTGGTCATCACAGACATCCGGACATCATCTCCCACTCCCTGCATCTCCTCCAAGGACCCCTTGGACAGATAAACTTATTGCATACCATGTCATATAGGTTGACATCTACACAGTAGTACCTCTTCTGCTCTGGCCCAGATGCTCAATATTTTCTTCGGTGGAGGCAAGTGTGCAAAATAACTGTCCTCAAGCTCTGTTGGCTTGAACATTGAGCAAATTATACCCCCCTTCTCCAAGCCCATTGGCAGGTATGGCCATGTTCCCATCAAGTCAGTCCACAAAGTGTTCAATAACTTGCCTAATCAAGGCTTGAAAGATCAACTGGTCAACTATCAATCCTGCCTGTTTCTCACCCATGGACCACCACTTGCAGGAGAGGAAGGAGAATCTAGGTTCCATTGTCATATGGGTTAGTGTCATCTCTAGTTTTATCTTTTCTGAACCAAGATTGCTTTCCACTAGTTGTGAAATCATTATTAGTGAGAATAGATAGATAGATAGATAGATACCTTTGAAGAATATTTAGTTAATCTGGTGCATCTTCTTTCATCAAATGCAATATACAAGAGCAACACTTGAGAAGTCTTTCTATGGCTGCCTTGGGAGATTTCTGAATATTTTATATAGTCAGATGGTGTTTGTAAGTAATTTCCCACCTCATGGTGACAATCAGAGATAACTTGAACTTGGGTGCCTGCCAATGTAGGTACCTATATGGGGCATTTCTGGTTGGACAAGATGATCAAACACTGACCAAACAAGATGCAGACTGGGACCACATACTGCTTTTAATAATTACAAAGTGGAATACATTCCAGCAGGAGATCCACAAGGAGTCAGAGTCATGTGTGTAAAATAGTGTTAACATTGGTCCAAGAAGCTACAGAGGACAAAGCAAAATGAATTTATAATGCAGTTCAGTAAGGTCATTGATGCTGTCATGGAGAGACGTGAGGTGCCTAATAAGTCATTCTTTATCACAAAAACATCCAGGAATTCTACAGAAAGGAAGGTCAGGTCAATGGGTACATAGAACAATTGTAAATATTCAGCAACTCAGATCTGCTCTGGCATTGTCACACTGGCAGTGATTGCTAACTTGGAGGTTATATTCTTGTAAAGCAATTAGATGTCCTACTGGCAACTATTGCATTAAAACAGCAAGATGAACACTTTGAAGTGGGAAGTCATTTTCACTCAGTAAACATGTCCAGGCTGAAACAAGGGTGAAAAAAGTAACAGTAAATGATACACACAACCAATGTTTTTAAGTGGTTTGGAATATGCTCACAATGACACTGGTTTGACCAGATATGCTAGACAATGACATGCCATGGTGCACCAAAGCCTTCTCTTGTCATATAAAATAGAAGTGGCTATTTTAGTGTTGCATAGCAGTCTAGTAGATAATCAAGGGTGCTGACCACTGAGGCTATTGAACAAATTTCTGGTAATCTAGTATGGACAATGCCATGCATATGGTATGGTCATGGTCATCCAAAGCCTCCTTGGCATTCAAAAATGGAAGGTGGTTTAAGTTACCTGAGAGTTGCTAGGAGCTTAATAATGTCACACTCTTACCACTTCATTGCCAGGAAATGGAAACAAGTCCTAAAATTTATCCAAGCATCACTGCCAGACAATATCTATGACACCATGGCACACCAAAGGCTCATCTGCAAAAATAGAAGGTGCTTACCTGAGTGTCACTGCTGAATGATTTCATGCCCTCATTGCCAGGAGATGGAAAGGAATTTTGTTTTAGTATTGTAGAGCCTAGTAGGTTTCTGTGTGTATATTCCTCCTTTTTACACTTTTTATATCCTACTACTATAGTTTCTATCTACTTCCGGTATGGAGCTTAGAGGCTTCTTAAAGAGGTACAGAGCCCTCATCGACGATTTTCCATGCTTCTGAGTCTATCACAAGTCTGTTCCAACCTATTTTCCCATGGTCTGACTCTCTTCCATGATTCTGAGCTCATCCTGAGTCCATTTCTACTCTGGAACCATTTTTCCCATGCTCCCAACTGTGTCAGAATGCTTTGTTTCTTTTATTGCTCCATTTCTTTTTTACTTTAGTCTAATTTACAGTTCAGTTAGCTTTCTTTTGTAGTTCTTTAGCTGTCTTGAGCATTCTGTACATTATAAAAACCCATAGCTTATTACTGAGCAGTAGTTACATCTCTACCACACATTTTGACCATCCACACCTATCTTGTGGAGTGTTGGACAAGTTGAAGATCCAGATACTGGTGGGAGAGTCATATTTTGCCAATTGACCAAAGCTTTTTCCTATACAGTGGTGGCCTTTTAGATTATTATGTGGGAAAATGCTCTTGTTATTTTCATAATTCTATACTATCATTGTCATATTTTTCCTCCATCTGTTCCGACAACAGGCAAGTGCATCCAATCTTGTTTTACCTTTGGAAAAAATTCTTTCATACATACATACAAAATTCTCCTAGGTAAGATTGTTTGCTAGTAATGAATGAAAGTGAAAATATAGTATCTGGAAAACATGAAATGACTTGTTGACACCAAACTTCTCTATATTGTATACACTGTTGAGTCCTTGGCCTTTATGAGTCTAAACAAGGACATCCTTGGAACACAAAAGGCATACTTAACACACATGTTTGTATCTCATGGAAAGGTTTGAGATGGCAGCATGTTGTCTACTTGCTTAGAGTGGTGGTTCTTAAAAAGACTCCAGGTTCTCCACAAACACTTTACACATGCATTCTAGTGCCAATTCCTAAGTACAAGACCAATGGAGAAATAGAGAGTGTCCAGAGTTCCATGCAAATTTGATATATGGAAAATGTGGCAATAACCACATTGGACTGTGTTTTTCATTTGACAAAATACAAAGCTAGAGGATGAAAATAATTCAGGATCTCAATATTACAGTCTTTATCTCTAGTAAAGAATATTTTAAAATGTGGGCACAGGAAATCAAGGGTAGGTATCAAAACTGCTTTAAGTCTTTTCTTTGGTTCTGTAGGTGGTTGGAAAGACATTATCTATTGTTTTTCATCTGATGATCTATAAAACTCATATTAGGAAAACCATGAGATTGAGAGCATGCAATGCTGTATTATTTAATTTCCTATAAATTGAGGTCAAAGCACTAAACTTGCAGACTCTTGCAGACATGACAAGCAACCAGAAGGATGGGTTGCACACAAGGAACATTGCATTATTGCCACCTCAATTCAAGAATATTTAGATTGCCAAGGTGGTACAGGGTGCATTGTACTGTCTAGGTGCATTCTGGGACCTGATTCTAGGCCATTTAGCCAAGTGACATGGTGGAAACCCCTGGGTTTCAATTTGTAAGGGCCCTCTATAAGCTCCAGTTTGACTATGTGTTCCTGCCGGATGATAATGGGTCTTAAGCATCAGTCTTAACTGGTGAATTTTAGCATTCTACAATATTCTGTGAGGCTTTGGCCATGACATGCTCAATATTGCTGTTGTAGCCTCATCTTCTATCAAAGTGTGTAACTTGTGTCTACACTTCATCCAGCCAGCATTTTTTTCTCTCCATTCCAAGATGCATGAATACATCTTGTAAGTGACTACTACCTTACCATTCTACTGCTAATAAAAATATAAAGAGGTCTAATCTAATATAGTAAGGCTTAAACCAGGATGAGACTAGGCCACAAAGACTTCAAAAAGGTTATTTATCCACTCTGAAAATGGTATGTTATATAAGTAGATATTGATCCCAAACATTGCTATGATAGCATATATAATTGAGATGGTGATTGCCATTGTATAGAATGCTGGTGGATGTGATTGCTTCTAGATTCCATTTTATCACATGAGAGTAGCATTGAGGCTATAGAGGTTGCAAGTAATTAAGGTCAATTTCCTTCTTGTATACACCAACATCCAAGGCATTCATGTGGACATGGTTGAATAGACTCACATTGCTCCTTTATGCCTTGTTTGAAGACACTCATGGAAACTGGATCAATATCTCTGATGTTCACCACTTGGTGAATCATTTTTGGACCTGTTTTCAAATCATTGTCATCCATCACAGTTATAAGACCATAGCCCAGTTTCACCTCTTTGACCCAGTCATTATCCTTGTTGATGTACATTTGTAGCTGAGATTGTTCCTTTTTCTTTATGGCAATGTCTAGAAAACAAGATAAGTAATAAAACTAACTAATCTCACTATTGTATTTTGGTGCTTACTTGGGAGACATTCTTGGGCTGTTGTCAACAGATTAATCATCTAATTTATATGCACCATTATGCTATACTTAGCTACTTTGGTCTTGGTAGCATTGGCTGTCTTTGCCTTTTTTCTTAGTGATTGGTCTAACAGTCACATCTAGAAACATTCCTGATCCAACTAAATCATCCAGTACACCAAGGCTTTTGACAGTTTGGCTTGCACATGTCCTTGGAACAAGTGTCATCGAGCAGAGCAATGCTATGAATGTATCATTTTTCATGGAAAATATGCACCTTTATTTTGTTGGTGTAAGTGTATGCTTATGTTATGATTATTAGTTCACATGTGAGCTAATATCATTTATTTATTTAGCTCTTTCTGGCAGTATTTTATCCAATCTGGTCTACTATGCAATTTCTCTGCTCACCAATTCAAATGTCTGCTCTAAATACCTTCACATCTGAAGTCTTGAATTGTGACAAGAACTTATTGAAAGAACCAGCTGATATCAAACAAAGTCCTTGAAGAGGCCAAGGAAAAAGTTCCAACTGGTCTTTATTGCATCTTTGAACAGCACCAATAGTTCTAGACATCTTGGGGTTTCCATTTGGTTTTGGCAAAGCAGTGACAACAATCATGGCACAATAGATAGAGACCTTTTCCAGCACATGTCTCCTGAAGTGTATTTGTTTGCCAATCCTGAAACAACAGAAATCACCACATACAAGAACACTTTCACGACATACTTTTATTGTCTTTTAGAGAAGACTCAAGCACTACTGTCTAAAGTAGAGCTAATTAATGCTAACTTGACAGCACCTATCTTTTGTAACATCTTGGTCAAGTTGCAATGGCTATGACTGGGATACTTCTCCACCGACAAAGTTCATGTCAAACTTGAAACACCTTGTGTCTTGTTTAGTCCCACAATGATGCAATGTAGGATGTCCTTGCGGAATTCAAAGAGCATCAAAGTTATAACCTGAGTTTAAGGAAACCACTGGACTTTTTGTAGAAGCTTTATATACATTGAATGAATAGACTAATAGTAGACCACTCCAGATATATATAGGTTCTTACAGAATTTCATATGACATCTTTATGTACTACTTACATCTGACCAGCTTTCAGATATGCTTCCAAGTCTCTACAGTATGAAGAGTCCAGGAACCATGAAAGTTCCTTTTAAGCAAAAGAAATAGAAATGTGTTTTGTTATATTCTATGATAAAACAGGATCAACCAAAGCTGTTTTCTTTTCAAACAAAAAATCTTTATATAGTGAGTGAGCAAGCTGAGCAAGCAAAAAGGGCTTGAGATGAGGATTCCATAGTCTTGATCTCTGTCAAGCAATGCACAAATTAAAAGAATGTATAATACATTTAGATTGATTATTATTACTACTTGGCCTCAAGCTGCTTGCTGATACTGTGCTAAGGTCAGGAAGCATACAGTAAGCAAAGTAGTACATCAAGGGCTAGAAGATCCTCTGCTCATGACTCTAAGCTGAGCCCTTAGATGCTGGGGGTCCATCCCTCAGCATCCTGAACCAACCAATGATCAGTCGTCAACACTGCAAGTTCCCTATCCTGTACATATTGTCACATGTTTTTTTAACTTATGTTTCTATAGATGAATTCACTTTACCGACCGGAACCCGCTGCTCTAATACCTCTGGAGCATCAAATGGTGAAAAACCATCACAAGACAAAGGCCCAAAATGCTATCCACCTTCTCTTATCTTATTTTCAACCTTTCAAAACTCCTATTCTTGCTCTCACAATATTCTCCTCACTATTACTGATGCATCTCCTACTTGGATTGGCTTTGATCCACGATTCAGCTGCCCCAACAAGGTCTCAATAGGTGGACATGTTTACAATATCCCCCACACAGTCTTCAGGTCTCTTGGTGTTGATGGCAAAGGGACATTGGTGTACCATCTGCAGAAAGTGGATGATGAAGGGTCCATCAAGAAGGAATTTGTCCTCAAGGAATCCTAGGCCAACATTAGCTGGCCCACAGATGTGGAAATCTATAATCTGATGAGAACTATCCTACCGGCATCAATGATGTCTAAGGAAAAGAAGATCTTTGGTCTATCAGACATGGGCAGAGTTTTTACAGATTCTATTTTTGTTCATCAAGACTCTGATGCCAACTGAAATTATGTTCAAAATCTACCAGGGCTGCCTGTAGTGGAGATGGCATACAGACCCCAATGCAACAATCCATCTCATCAAGAAGAGTATGCCTTGGGTTGATATTGTGACCATATATGCAAAGATTCAACTGTCAATGTTCTACAATGCATGGAGATTTCCATGATTAATATCAAGCCATGCGTCCACGAGAGTGTGCTTTTCCAATTGATTGGTGTTCCCCTATTCATGTTCTCATCAAGATGTGAGCTTTTGAATGCTTTTTTGGGCCATGTTTGTGGTAAGCCTATCTATTATATCCTATATTACTGGATTGTATCTGATTAAGTCTAGCTTTATTCAATGGTCAATGCTTTGGTATCATACACTGCGATATTGGCCCCAACAACCTCTTGCTCCAAACTGATGGGTTAAAGGTAGAGAATGCGGTACCTAATTCGCCTGAGCAAGATTGGATCAAGCGACCAGCACTACTGGCAGATTGGAGCCTAGGCTTAAAGACCGATGGTTTATCATCGAAGAATAGAGGAGGATACCTGGGTAACCATAAGTAGACAACACTATTCGTTTTTTGCATATGCTAATTATTTTTTATCAAGGGTACGTTTCTTTCATAGTGACAGAGCTCATCAAGCAAAATGGACAATCACCCAAAGTGCATGAGCCATATTATGACCTAGAGTATTTGTTTTGGGTTCTATGGATTATCTTAGTCAACTACAATGGGCAGTATGGGAAGCACTATCAATGGATCTCTCCTGATGGATCGGTATACACCAGCATGTCTTTAAGATCCTCTTCTGTAGTAATAAATGCTATAGAATCTACTGGCATCAACACATCTATGATATTCTCCATTCTTGGTACCAAAAATTCCAATCCTGACAATACCTCTATATCGACTACCTCCTTCTCTCAGGCTGCTTCCACTCATCCCAACAATGATAGCTCGCCTTCTTCTTCTTCTCAATCTATGTATACCCCATGCCAATTGAAGGGCTCAACTGTGGATATGTAAGATATCCATTTGATGATCCTCAAGCTGATTCATTTATACCTGTTTGGGCCATGCCTGAGCCCCACAATAGTAGCTTCAAGGATGTGGTGGCTTGGAGACTGGGAGCTATGGCAAGAAAAACCCTTCGTCACTTGGTAAATTCCATCAGCCCTTATTTTTTAGGTGGAACAGGTGGTACTGAATTTGCCAACAGAATTAGATCGCTTGTCAAATGCATATGCTGGGAAAGTTGTATTGAAGGCAACAAAGAGAAGCTATGGGCTCCATCAAAATACATCACACACGAAGATTTCTACTTGATACTTCTGCACATGAGAGAGATGCTATTGACAACTCCAATAGACCTACAGAGCAGGAGGAGAAGGCTGCCTGTCAGGAATAGAATGCCCAAGCCAACCTTCAAGCAGCCAATTTCGAGGAGAAACTAGAAATAAAAAAAATGGAGAAGAATTCTATGGATACCAGGCAAAGCAAGCACCTTAGTGATTTGGACCGCATCTCTAATTCTCATCATTCCACTAGTAAACGTCGAGCGACTTCCCATTTCAACTAGAAACACTAAGTAGCTGCAATGTCTTTTTTTTTTCTGATAGTTCTGCTTATTCATTACACTTTTTCTTTTTCTTTTCCAGATTTGTTGTACTATTGTTTGTTATGTATTATAGATGTATGGCTATTGACTCCTAGTTGACATTATTCACTATGTAGGTGGCTGTGTTGTAAACATACTTTGTTACATTCTACCCCTGTAGCGAACGCTATCGGGGAGCCTCGGAGGGCGGTGAGTAAAGATGTGCGGGTACCGGTTGTACGCGCCTATGGGTTCGCTAGCTGGCGATGGATGCCAGACGATGTGTCGGTCCTTCTAGATGAGCTCGAGAATAGGAGTGAGATGAGTAGAGCTCAATCGTACGATGGATGCGAAGGATCAACACCGAAGAGAACTAGACTGGGGGTCTAGGACTCTAAGGTCATATATTATATAGTACTCTAGCAAGCGCACGGACCACATGAGGGCCGGGCTATGTACTACCTATAACTATATCGGGAATAATAAAGGCTATGTGAGAAGTCAAGAAACGTGGTGTGGCAGCCTCATGCAAAGGGCATGGGATGTGGCAGCACTGCCTACCGTGAGAAGGTGGAAAGAAGGCCAGGGACCGCGAGGTGTGGCAGATCTATAGATAAA
>JBBPOS010000703.1:0-12564 GCA_038091575.1 Leccinum subgranulosum
AGGTTCTGTGATGGTATGGGGGTGTATGACTTGGCAGGGAGTTGGCTATGCTGCTAAGATTGATGGTAGGATGGATGGAGATCTCTACCTTCAAATTTTGAAGGATGAACTGCTGAATACTCTGTAGTATCATGATCTCAATCTATCTGATATCATCTTTCAGCAGGACAATGACCCCAAGCATACCTGTAGAAAGGTGAAGGCATGGCTGTAAGAGCAGGATTTTGAGACTATGGTATGGCCTGCACATCTTCTGACCTCAACCCCATTGAGCATCTCTGGGGTTACCTAAAGAGGAGGCTGGCAGAGTATAAAAACCCTTCTAATGGGATTCATCAATTATGGGATAGAATTCAAGAGGTATGGGAGAGGATACCAGCTGAGGAGTGTCAGAAGTTGATTGAAAGCATGCCAAGGAGGGTCCAGGCTGTGATTAAGGCAAAAGGGAGATATACCAAGTACTGATATATACCCAATACCTATATTATTATGTATGAAAGTCCAAAAACTATTCCAATGGTGTTGCTGTTTTAAAAGTGGTGTATTTCAATAGCCCCTGACCTGAGTCACATGACCCAGTGACATAATTTGTAGCCAGGAGTTTGTACATTATTTGTCTCCACCAAAACTAAGTGAATTCCCATGGGTGATTGTGGGGCGCTTCGCGCCCCAGTTTGGGGTTAGGGATTGGAACACTTTTTGGAGTCACTGTAATGTGCACAAACGATTGATCATTATATAGGAGGAGTCCCAGCATGTCTTGATGTCCCTCAGACATTCCTGCTCGGGGACCTGCTGTACAGGCTTGCCTGCAGGATTTGTGAACCAGCCTTTGATGTTACCAGTCTTGAATCTTGATGGTGTCCATAGTCACGATGTCAACCAGACACACGAATAGCCCATATGAGATTACGGCCCATTGCAATAGAATCCAATCCTATGGCTTCTACATATGCCTCCTGCTCTTTGTCATTAGGAAAGGCATTGGCCCATGCTTCAGAACATGAAATGATAGCGTCAATATCTGTGAAACTTGCAATGACGTGAGTCATGCAAATATATATCACGTGCAGGAAGCACATGATAAGTTGATTGGGTGCATCAAACTCGACCTCGTGAGCATGGAGGAGAATTTCTAACTCTTGCATACAGGTCTTGTTGTTGCTGGCGTTATCCATGGTGAAGTGCTCTACCTAAAACACAAATGTGTTCATTCCTGGTGGTTTGATTATAGTTGGAGTTAGCACTTACCTTTGCAGTGATTTCTGCCCTGTCCAAAAGAAACAGTATTGACTTTGCAAGTGATTTTCCCGTGTGACTTCTGTGAAGACAATAGAAAGCTAGCAAAGTTGATCATAGTTTCAGTGCCTTCATTCCGGGTTCAAGTTTTTTGGCAATCCAGTAGGCTGTGAGGGTGAGAAAGGGAGTTCTATTACAACTTGACTATATGTCGGCCTTGAATGAAATTCATCCAAGTGAAACCTGTAAGAGGGTATGAACATACAAAAATGCATTGGCAAGGTAACGACCATGGAACTTACCACCAATTCAGCCTTAAATGCCGCAAAATATGTTTGCCATGAATTTATTACCTTCTCCCAAATCTTTGTACAATGAGGAACATCTGAGTCCTTGATGTTACAACTGGCCTGGATAAGGTCGAAAGTAAACTCAAAGGGCTATGGACTAGAGGCTTAAGAGGAGCTCGTTGTGTTCATATCGAATGACAGGAGTTTGAGAATTACGAAGAGACAAGGGAGCACTCGTTCATAGGACTAGAGGGATGAAGGAACTCAGAGGGTGGATAAAGAGCAAGTGTATATTGAGTAGCTCTAGCTTGGGGTTTACAGATGAAAGGGGAAGTCCTTAAGTACTACGAGATGGAAGGCGATGGAATTGCATGGAAGGTGTATGTCATCCGCAGTAAGGATGAGTAAGAAGCTGCAGATAGCTGTGAGTACAGTAAACAAGAAGGAGATAAGGGATAAGCGATGGTAAGCGAGTATGAGTGATATACAGTGAGGAATGAGTCAGAGAAGCTGTGTATGACTAAAGTACATTGAATAGACTACATAGACACGGAAAGTGTAAGAGAAGGAAAGAGAGCATCAGCAAAGGAAAAAGAGAGGGGTTGATCATAACACTTGAGGTTTTGACGGAGGAGTAGGAGAAGCTGGCGAAACTCCTTGCATTCAACAATGTTTAGAGACTAGTATAGTTTGTCAGCTTTACAAAAAAAAGGCAATAAATAAACAAACAAACCTGGTCGTTGGCAATAATGAAGGCGACAAGGTGATTATTCAGTTTTTGCAGTGTAAACAAGGGGATTGATGCACGTTTGTTTGGATGGGTACTATTTGATGTCAAGGTGTCTTGTCCATGGGGAGCGAGCGATGCAAGGGATCCACCATCAGTTAGAACTTCCTGAATCTCAACCAAACTATAACCATGAGCCATTATGTTCTTGATGCTCTCTATCCAAATGTGCCATCCATTTTCCTCCGTGAGAGTCACATACTCCAGAAGATGGTGGCGATCAACATAGGAGGAATACTGAAACATCCAATTATGTTTGCTTGTGTATGCCCATGCCCAGGCAATGGGATCAGTGTCATGAACCTTCCTATAATAGATGTAATAGTTAGTATATCTGTATCCACATGAACCACACATGCACTTGCAGTATCTGCATATTGAATCCTCAGAGGTTTTCTCAAAGAAATGTTGTATGTCGGCAGTCGTTGGAATTCTCTCTTGTTCTTTGAGATTGAAGAGAGGGTCACAAGAAGGATCCAATTGCATAGTAGTATTCTCATCAACATGGTGGCGTGATTGAGGACCAGCCTGAGGTGGATCCACAGACTCCATACTAGTGTCAGAATCGGTACCTGAAGACACATCAGCAAATCAATGATTTTGCCATAGTTCTCATAGTTCCATAGTTCTCATAGTATACTCATAGTTGACTCATAGTTCTACATAGTTTCATAGTTGCTATAGTGCCATAGTATATTGATAGTTGATTCATAGTGTTCATAGTGCCATAATTCATAGTGATCATAGTATCATAGTACTCATAGCATTCAAATTCATCATAGTTAACTTATAGATTACCCTGATGACACTGACCAAGGGTTACGAACCCTGTTTTTCTCTCTTTATTTTCCCTTTCCTTTTCATGTCATGTGACTTGCTTGGTAAGCATCACATGACCCTTTTACATAGCCCTCCCGTTTCGAAGTCACGTGACGTGCTTAGTCAGCATCACATGACCTGTACCTTTATCTTTGTCACACTTGCTGGACACTTACCATATATAGATAGCATAGCTTATTCAGACCTGCCCTAAGCTGGTCTGTGCGCATGTACTTGTAGTGTAAATACTTGAATGCAGCAACTGAACAAGCCAGTCTTGTTCTGGTTGGATTCCCTCCTTCCTACACAGTCCCCATTATAAGTCGAAGTTCAAGTCGAGATACCATAGTCCATTAGGATTTAAGTTGCCTTCATAAGAACAAGACTACTTCTACTATCCCACCTCACCCACACCGGTACACGTGCAAAAACTTTCATCTTCATCGCTGTGTCATTGTCGGATCCCAGACATAAGGGAGACCCTTCCTATCAGGAGTAAATCGAGAACCCTTGACCAGGTTACCGTCCACGGATTACGAACTGTGACCTAAATTGTATCGCAGAGATCGTACATCTCACAAAGGAGTTCGCTTTGCTAGTGCCTTGACCACATTCGAGTGGACACAGCTAGTCGCTCCTAACAGTATATTTCCCTACCCTGTGCATAGTGGGTCAGCATATGCTTTCGAACGAGCATAATTGTTATCGAGGTTGCACATAATATAACCTAAATGATCCATGGGTAATACCTACCCATCCACTTGACGGACAACAGATAGCGCCTGCGTGCACCCTCCCCCACCAGAAAGTTGTGCTCGTGACACAACAGGCCAAAGAAGATTTTTTTCTTACAGATCAGATTTGATGCGACTCTTCGTGAGTTCCTCATCTGCCCACCATAGTGTTCCCCGACTCCTATCTCACTGTTTGGGAAAATTTCCCCATCCCTCGCCTCCCTCTCGTCGAACCAGAAGACAAAGATACCAATGACACTCCTGCAGACCGAAGCTGCATAATAGAATTTACCAACAAGTTCCCTTTCTGGCTCCAAACTGAATTTTACCGATCTGTGATTGAGGGAAACAACATCAGAACCCTCTTTGACCACTTCCTCACTCCTTCTACAAGTCACAGGTCGAATTTACCGTTCCCAATTATGTCCAACTCCGGGTACTCAATGGATGTCAGTCGTCCTCAGCACGACAAGTCAGAGATGCGGGCATCGAGCTCAAACGTCCCCGTCCCCCACATCCCGAACATCGACGCCGATCAAATCGCATCACTCTACGCAACAATAGAGCAAATGAAAGCTGACCAGCAGCTCCTCTTAGGAGAGCTGCGGAAGGCAAAAGATTACGCCTAGGAGGCCCACGACCACCTCAACCAAGGTCCCCCCATGGAGCCCACCAAAGGACTCACTCCCACCACAGCTGCTCTCCTGAGTGGTACCCCAAATCCACTCTCCGCTGGCTCCAGGAAACGGGCCGAAATCATCCTAGATCCAGTGGACAAGAAGCAAGGGGTGAAGAAATGCACCCAGACCTTCTTAACACACTGGCTGGCCCTGTACGACTAGGCCAGGTGCGACTCCATCATGGGAATCACCTTGCTAGAAAAAAACGTGCGACAAGATATTATAAGGCACATGTTCCTGCAGGGAGAACGCCCCACACAACTATATGAGTACATCAATTCGATCCAAAAGTACGCCAACGCGATTAAAGCTTTCAAGACTTGGGCCTCCACCTTCTCCAGGAGAGATCCTCACACCATGGACGTCAACACCATCACCACCAATGTCTGCAAAACATCTATGGGCTGCTATAATTGCAGCAAAGATGGTCACCAGGCTCGTGACTGCAAAGCACCTTCCACACAGTGCAAAGACTGCGGATTCTCACGTGGTGGACATAGAAAGGAATGTCCAAAATTCAAATCTCAATTTGTATGGGCAGCAGAAGGAGCTGCCTTATCAAATCAAAATGCCCAATCGCCGGACTGGACCAAGACGATACAAGGAATGGACATAGAGGCCACTAGGGCCTATTTTCATGACCTTGAAGTCACTCAGGGAAAAGAGTAAGGGAGCCTTTATCGGGTAAAGCACCTCCGCCTCTAGAAAATAATAAAAATAATTTTTCTCATCGTACTTGATGCCTAGATAGTACTAGTACACACTCTGTTTCTCGCTCTTCTTCAATTTCTTCAATTAACCATTTTAGTATATTACATAGTGATGTTTCCCTTGATTCTCCAACATCTCAATGTGGTAGCCTACCAGATGTCACAACTGAAGCCATGATCTTGAAAGAGCATGCTCTCCGGGATGGGTGGCTTAATTTGGCTTTTAAAGAAATAAAAAATAGTTCCGCACCTCAGATCCTGACTGAGAAGAAAGTGCGCACCCTGCGGCCACTTCGCAAACTAATCCTAAAAATCAACATAATTACAAAAACCAAAAACATAGCTGTCAATGCCCTGCTAGACAGTAGCACCAATAGAATCTTTATAGACACCGAATGGGCCAAGTCCCAACGTATACCCCTGAAACCGCTAGCACTCATTGTACCGGTATACAACATTGATGGAACTATAAACTCAGCAGGAGGCATTGCCTACACCACCGAAGTAATCATAGATTATAAAAGACATTGAGAAAAACTCACGGCAGACGTCACCAATCTAGGACAAAATCAAATGATCATCGGATACACTTGGCTCAGAGAGCACAACCCCATGATCAATTGGGTGAACGGAACCGTAACCTTAAATCAATGTCCTACCTCTTGTAAAGCTTTGAAAGCATCCTATGGGAATCATATAAAAGAAGCAGAAAAGGATCATCTGAGACGAATCCATGAAAACAAAGAGCCTTCTGAAGGGATTGAACCTGAAGAAGCTTTCAAACTCGTACCTCAGGAATACCATGAGTTCCTAGATATCTTCTTGAAGAAGGCCAGTGAACGCATTATCGAGATAGCAAGTCTTGATTGTGTGCGCAGTACCCTTCCAAGGGAACTAAGAGAACAGTGGGAGATACTCACTGTATAGACCGAAGGTAACGAACAAAGGTTTGAAGGTAGTTGCAAGAGTAAGAACTCGAGCAAGTAACTTAGAGTGAGAGCGAGATGGAAGAATGAGTAGAAGACTTGTTGTTTTTCCTAGAGCGATAGCTCCAGGTTTATATATGATACAGAGATGTTTGTATCTATGTACATATTCTCTTGTATAAGGGAAATAGAGATAGAACTCTATGGAAGGTCATGGAAGGATGATGAAGATATGAGTCATCCGCAGTTAGATACTGCTATCGTCCAATGGCATTAAAGCCTTATCTAAGTGATGAGGAATACGCATAGTGTAAGTAAAGATAAGAGTGATAAGTGATAAGTGAGTCATATAGAATGAGTCACGACTAAGTCATATTGGGTGACTAGTCAGTAACGTTATAGCAACACTACTAGGAATCATGGTATGGAAACAAAATGAATCCATGATTCTCAACACGCATGCCCGAAACCAAACCCTGAGATCATGCAATAGATTTAAAGCCAGACTTTGTGCCAAAGAAAGGGCGATTGATTCCCCTTAGCATAACAGAACAAGACGAAGTAAAAGAGTTTGTCGAACATCAATTGGCCAAAAGATATATCAGGCCCTCCAAATCCCCACAAACTTCACCAGTGTTCTTCATTCCCAAAAAGGATGGAAAGAAATGCATGGTCATGGACTATAGATATCTAAACGAGGGAACCGTCAAAAACAACTACCCTCTTCCACTCATTTCTCAAATCGTCGATAAGTTAAGAGAAAGCAAGATTTTCACCAAGATGGATCTCCGTTGGGGCTACAACAACGTGAGAATCAAGAAAGGAGATGAATAGAAAGAAGCTTTTGTCTGCCATCTTGGATCATTTGAACCTACTGTTATGTATTTTGGAATGTGCAATTCCAATTCACCGGCCACCTTCCAACAAATGATGAACAAAATCTTCGCCAATATAACTGATGTGGTCATTATTTATATTGACGATCTCCTAATATTCACCAATGGAGATATGAAATACCATCAGGAAATGGTCAAAAAGGTCTTGGAAAGACTTCGAAAGAATGATTTATTTGTTAAACCCGAGAAGTGTTTCTTTGGAGTAAAGAAAGTCGACATGCTAGGCATGGATGTCTCTTGTGATGGAATTTCAATGAATACGGAAAAATTAAAAGGAATTGCACAATGGCCGGTCCCCTCCAATGTGAAAGCAGTACAAAGCTTTCTTGGACTCACCAATTTCTACCATCGTTTCATTGCCAACTATAGCCAAAAAGCGAGACCATTACATGACTTAACAAAGAAAGATCAACCTTGAAGCTGGGGAAAAGCTCAACAAGATGTGTTTGAAACACTCAAAAATAGATTTACCACCGCTCCGGTGTTATCATACCCAGATGACACCACCCCTTATTGCATTGAATGCGATGCCTCCGACTTCGCTACAGGGGCAGTACTCTCCACCTTGAAGGATGACAAATGGCACCCCGTAGCTTTTGTGTCACACTCCATGACTCCCGAACAGCGAAACTATCCTATAGCTGATAAGGAAATGCTCGCAATCATCCTCTCGCTTGAGCAATGGAGACATTATTTAGAAGGTGCTAGACACACGTTTGAAATCTGGACTGATCACAAGACTCCAGTATTTTATGAAAAGTCAGGACTTAAACCGATGTCAAGCCAGATGGGCTCTTTACCTATCTTGCTTCAACTATACACTCGTTAATAAACCAGGAACCTCAATAGGAAAAGCCAACACACTCTCCAGGAGAGAAGATCACATGGTTGGAATGGAGAACAACAATAAACAAATGATGTTCATTCCTGAAAACTGTATCAGATCTCTAGAAGAGATCTCCTTATTTGATAAAATCAAAGAAAAACACTCCAGCTATACATTGCCAGATGGGTCGATCCTCCATGAAGGATTATATTTTTATAACAACAAACTATGGGTACCGACAGAACTCTGTTGAGAGGTATTAACGCAATTCCACGATCACCCCATTTTCAGCCATAAAGGTGCCAAAAAGACACAGGAATTCCTTGTGCAATACTACTTTTGGCCAGAAGTCAAGAAAGACGTACAGGACTATTGTTGATCTTGTGAGTGCTGCGCACAAATGAAACCCACCAACGTACCACTGGCTAGACTGTTACAACCACTTGAGGTCCCCAAGGGATCCTGGAAAAGCATATCGGCTGACTTCATCACCGGCCTACCCCTCTCTGATGGCTTTGATAGCATTTTAGTAGTAATTGATTGCTTCTCTAAGGAAGTTGCATTCGCCCCCACTACGAAAAACATAACTTCGAAAGGAACAGCCGAGCTGTACAGAGATTACGTATAGAAGCATCACAGACTTCTAAACTCCCTTGTTTCAGATCGTGGACCTCAATTTGCAAGTCAATTGATGACCGATCTCCTTAAACTATTAAAAATTGAAAAGAAGATGTCCACAGCATATCATCCACAAACTGATGGACAAACAGAACACGTGAATCGTGAACTCAGTCAATACCTCCGGCTCTTCACTGCAGAAAAACAAGATAAATGGGTTGAATGGTTAGCCCTTGCCCAGTTTAACTTTAATAACACTCGTTCCTCAGTGACAGGTTTCACGCCCTTCCAGTTAACTAAAAATTTCACCCCTCGCCTCGGTTTTGAGCCACTCTCTGTCAAAGCTTCAGCAGCTAAAGACCTCGCCAACGATATGAAAGCCAACATAGAATATGCCAAGAGTGCGCTAGAATGCACCAGAGAACAAATGAAGCTGCAGACAGACAAACATCGATCAGCAGCACCAACATATCACATAAGAGATCTTGTTTGGCTTAGCACTGAACATCTCATGCTTGACAAATGCCCATTGCATAAATTAATGGAACACTGGATTGGTCCTTACCAAGTCATTTTGGTTCATACCAATAGTGTTGGTTTGCTATTCCGAAAATCTGTAAAAGCTTGCCACATTGTTAATGTCTCGTGAATAAAACCATACATTGAACCATTGCCAGGACAACCCGTTGTGCATCCTGGACCCATGTCTGTCAATGATGAAGGCACATCCAAATTTGAGGTCGACTACATCGTTGATTCTCGCCCTATTGGTCGCGGATTCCAGTATCTGGTACACTGGAAAGGATATGATGAGTCCGACCACACTTGGGAGCCAGCCTCCCGTCTCAAAAATGCGCAGGCCACAGTCAATGACTTTTACCGCCGACAATCTTCGGCTCCTTGCCGCCTGAAAATGAATCAGGCCCTTTTCGACTCTTTATTCTCGAACCCCGTGGTCAATTTCACCTCCGGATCCACTCTCCCACCTGATCTGGAGTCTCAGGACTAGAAGGGGGGTGATGTTACGAACCCTATTTTTCTCCCTTCATTTTCCTTTTCCTTTTCATGTCACGTGACTTGCTTGGTAAGCATCACATGACCCTCTTACATAGCCCTCCCTTTTTGAAGTCACATGACCTGCTTAGTCAGCATCATGTGACCTGTACCTTTATCTTTGTCACACTTGCTGGATACTTACCATATATAGATAGCATAGCTTATTCAGACCTGCCCTAAGCTGGTCTGTGCGCATGTACTTGTAGTATAAATACTTGAATGCAGCAACCGAACAAGCCAGTCTTGTTCTGGTTGGATTCCCTCCTTCCTACACAGTCTCCATTATAAGTCAAAGTTCGAGTCAAGGTGTCATAGTCCATTAGGATTTAGGTTGCCTTCAACAAGCACACTAACCAGACAGTAATAAAGCAAGGCTACTAACTAAGTACTAACCATACACCACTTTTCTTAGTACACAGTACTACACTTTTTTGACTACACTTTTTTGGTACACTTTTGTACACTTTTTCTAACCAATGTCTTTGCCAATATTTCTAACCCAGCCTAACATTGTGTTGCCTCCTAACCAGGTCTAACCAATGTCTTTGCCAATATCCCCAACCCCCCTAACATTGTTTTGCCTCCTAACCAGGTCTAACCAATGTCTTTGCCAATATCTCTAATCCCTCCTAATATTGTTTTGCCTCCTAATCAAGGCTGACCAACATTATGCCTCCTAACACCAATATTCCTAACCCAGACTAACATTGTGTTGCCTCCTAACCAGTTCTAACCAATTTTTGCCTCCTAACCCAGACTAAACAATGTTTTGTCTCCTAACTCAGACTGATAAAGATTTGCCTTCTAACCCAGACTAAGAAAATATTTCCATGATTGACTTCCATAATCACTGATTTTTTCCAATTTTTCCCACTGCTAATTACTGAGTTACATTTGACCCTGGCTTTGCCAATATTCCTGATCAAGACTAATATTGTTGAACCTCCTAACCTCAAATAACCCATATTCTATGCTTACTCCAGACTAGGAAAAGATTCCCATGATTGAATTCCATTATCCCTGATTTTGTTGGATTTTTCCCACTGCTTCCTGGCTTCAAGTTCACAAAAGCTAATCTATATTTTATCACCATAAATATCAAAAATGGTTATATCTCAGCGGTGTGATGTCTGATCTAGGCAATCTAATGCTGGGAAGGAGGCCATCCATTCCCATCACATATTATATAGTGGCACCAAATCACAGATCCCACGTGTTTGGATGCGATAAGCACAAATGATCAATCACAATTGCTTTGAAAATAACATCTGACACTATAATGGTTATATCTCAGTCGCATCTCCACCGAATCACATGATCTGTGATTCATATGAAAGGTATTCATCCACACTACCTTTGATATAGTTATCACTGAGCGCCTAACTCCCACGGTACAAATTTGTGAATCAGTTTCTTGGTTATGCCTGGTTCGGATTCATTCTTTATTAGTGTCTGGTTAGGATTCATGTTTTGTTATGCCTGGTTAGGATTCCTGCTTTGTTAGTTGGGGTTAGTGTGCCTGGAAAAGCTTGGTTAGTGTCTGGTTAAGATTTATCATGCTTGGTTAATTGGGGTTAGAATTCATGTTTCTGCTTTGTTATGTCTGTTATGATTGTCTCCCAAGTTCTCTCTATGCCTCTTTTCTCTCTCTTTCTCCTTTGCTTATTGCCTCTACTTTGTCTTCACCATATATCATAGATCTCAGGTGATTTCCCGTCTTGTTTCATATCACCAATGATCCAACATTCTCCTCTCCGAGTTATCCCTATCTCTGTTCTTATCTTCTAACTCATGATGACACCTTTGCTTTATCATTCATCTGTCATGTATGATTAATCCTCTGTAGCTTCTTACTCATTTATACTGCGGATGACGTGTCCCTTCCTCGTGATTCCATCGTATTCCATCTCGATAGTACTTAAGGACTGTCTTGTCATTTGTAAACCCTAAGCTAGAGCTACTTGGAATATCACCCAGTTCTCAGCCCACCTTCGAGTCCCTTCGTCCCTCAGTCCCTTCGATCCTCTGCCCTCTTGGGTGTGTCCTTAGTCCTTATTCCTCGAGTGACATGACTCTTCGTGAGCTCCTTCTCGATAAGTACACTTAGTCTTCGGGTCTCACCAAGCATTATGCTTGCTTGGCCAATTCTTCATCTTAGCCTTCGCCCTCCAAGTCTACATCCAACCCTATCCGGGCCAGCTGTAACAATGTCTGGTTAGTGTGCCTGGTCCTGATTGGTTAGTATCTGGTTAGGATTCCTGCTTTGTTATGTCTGGGGAGTGTGCTTGGTCATGTATAGTTAGTGTCTAGTTAGTGTGCCTGGTCATCTGCATCAAGATGTGTAGCCAAATGTGTCAAGCAATATAGCAGAAAGACTTAGCAGAATTTGTGTTGTGTTGCTTACAAATTGTAAAATTTCAAGGTCAGCAGCCACCAGGTATATAAACCCAGCACTCTTCAATTTTAATTCCCACACTCTTTCTTCCCTCAACCACCACCATCCCTCTTCCATACTTTAACACTTTTATACCTCTACACTTCTACACATCCTTATACATCATCATCCACTACTATATATTATTTGTTGTGTATCTGCCAGTGGTAAGTCTATGCTTCTTTCTTTGATTCAATTACTAACTTTTCTTAACTTTTCTTTGTAAACTTTGTACTATGGTTGGTAAGTGAAAGTCATGCTTTCTTGTACTCAGTAACTAACTATGATTTTCTTTCATTTGTAGACTTTGTTGGTACTGGTAGTGTACTCTAGTAGTGTAGTAGATTAGTTCATGTATTGTATTTAGCACCAATATATATATCTGATTTCAATATTTTGGAATTGTGTGAAAATAATTGATCTGGAATTGGAACTGATTGGCTCTGGTTAATATCTACTATGAGCAACTATGAGAGCACTATGACAGACTTTGACAGACTATGAGATACTATAGAAAGACTATGAGATTTAGTAACACTATGAGACACT
>JBBPOS010000704.1:0-12525 GCA_038091575.1 Leccinum subgranulosum
CAGTGACAGGATTTGTCGCCGATATTCAGCTCGTAGTCACTGTTTTGCATTCATGAAGACACTATCATTACACGATTCAGACACCTTTTAACAGCGACTTTACTTCCCATAGTGCAGCAAGCATCCATGATCTAATTCAAATGATTATATCTGCTGTACATACCTGGACCATCCTGGCATATTGTAATACATGCACAGCAGCATGTCAAGGTGTCGAACCGTGACATGCGTAGTTTAACAAACCCATCACATAACCATATAAAACCATGCTGGGGCATAGGCTATGTTCGTCACTCAAAGCTTGACGAATCTATGGCCGAGGTCATAAGTTGGCCTCAGTTCCCTTTCCATCGCGATCACCAGGCGATGACTCGCCGAGAGCGTGTTTTTGCGGCACCCGGTGAGCGGCAGTCGACGCTACGCCAAGTATGATCTTCACCAAGCGCCAGGCCAGCTTCCTGTCACGCGTAGGATGTCGGCAAGCTAACTTTACTGCCCTGGGACGATGACGCGTCCTCGCTCGTTGCATCGCTTCGAAGCGAGAATGTGATTTCGCCAATCTCGGGCCTTTCCTCGGACAAGTCTGCAAACTGCCGGCCATCGTACAACGACAGCGCGCAATCTGTCGGGGAGGAATGCTGTCAGATATGCGCACATATGCAGCATGGTGTGCTGCTGCGACAGATGACACTCACAATCGCCCGTACGAACTTGGTCGATGGTCATTGGCTTGGATCGACGGATGCACTTGTACCACAGCAAGAACCGCCTCTCGATCTGTACCTCGAAGACGTCATCGTCGGCAAAGCATGGTCTGTGGATGCGAGAGTTAGTCCAACCGTGCCAGCATTGCGTCCGAGACACTGTAGTCGGGGGACGGCAAGCGTGCCCGAGAGACCGACGCGACACCCGCAAGAACCGAAGGGACGAAACGAAACACTCACTGTGGAAACCATGTGTCCTGGTCGTCATTGTTCCAGGGCCAGCCGACGGTAGAAAAGTCTGTCATGCCCGCGCGCTTGGACTGGTCTCCCGGAAATTTGACTGGCGCCGAGACGAAGTCGCGGGTTTGGTGCGGCAGTCGTACGCGAAGGCGCATCCTCGGACGAATCAGTTTCATCCATCTCTTCGCTGGTAGCTCATACGCGGTGAAATCTGTGTTCGAAAGTGTCAGTGTCGCGTCATTTGGTTGTTTGAGATGGAAAACAAAAAGGACAAAAAAGGAACGTTGACGCACCTACGAGCGACAAATTGCTTGACATTGTGTATACTTGTATTTATTGCGTCTCAGGGAAAGGCGAATACAATGAGTTAATTCGAGAGAGAGAGAAGCTTGGGCCCGTTGACGATGGTGATGTGACGAGAGGGGAAAAAAAAGAGACAAAAGGAACAAAACCCGTGACTACGATTCGAATAAGCGTCGTAGCCGTTGGTTCATATAAGTTTCTCACTGTCCGGCTCCGGCTGCACAATGGTGGCGAGACGGAGGCCTCAGGCTCGTGCCAGCTGGTCGCCAGTCACAAGGCCTTGCATACAAGTTTGCAATAAGTCGGTGGCGCCGCACTGGCGCGTTCATCCACTGCTCGAGGTTCTCACAGGTAAAAAGAACCGATCGACGGGTATGTACCGCGCCCCATTGTTTCTACCAACACGCTGCTAAGGCTGTTCCGATTGCTGTATATCTGAATCGCATCCATAACTTCTAAGAGTTCCTGCTTGCAGTGAAATGCCCGGAATGAGATACAGCGGCTGTGTTGGTGCTTCGTTGCGCCTTTGAGAACGACGATGTGAGTCTATTATCTGAATTGGTAACACGCGGACTCGATCTTGCTCAGTTGGCGGTGGTCATGATCTTCCGAGCCGTCGCAGTTATTTTCCCCCTGATCTCCAGGTTGGAGGAGCTTTTTTTGCTCTTCAATGCAGAGCTCAATCGTTTAGTATGAGCGTCTGATAGTCGCGCCATGCGCCATGTCAATGGATCAATTCGCAAGATGTCATCGTCATCGTCTTGGTGAGTACCACCTTCCCATTTGCTACCATCTTCTGTAGGGAACTAATCTTGTGGATATTACCGGCTATAAGAGCACCGTACCACAGCGGTGGTATGTAGGTAGGTCTTCGTGCACCTTAATCCCGAATTCACACACACGCCGTGACCACCCATATCTTTTCCGTAACTGAAATTGCTATGAAGCCTATGATATCAGCGGTGAGTTCACATTTCACAACAACATGGGTCCAGACTTTCGGAAAGACCGTAGTATGTCTAGATTGCAAGACAATAACCAATGCGTATGTCACCATCGGATGTGTCCGAAGTTCTTACTTCTAGGCTCCAAGATAACAATTGCTTATCAGCGGTTAGTATGATTTACTAACGTGATCTTATCGATCTTGACCTATCTCTTGTATCTCCCATGCATAGGACTGTCCATTGCACAGTGGTGACGTACACGCTGTACAGCGATTGAACGTTATATTCGCATGAAACCGAAATCTCATTGCTTATCTCGACGCTCACGAACCCGAACATCAGGACAAATTTGGTTCATGGTCACCCACGATACTCTTACCCCAGAAATCGAAACCGGGGCTCTCTCAACGATGATCTCGAACAAATCCATCGACAATCGACCGGCCCGATGCACGTTCGTCATCAGGACAAAAGGGATACTATCAAATGGACGGAATCTACTGCTGGCAACTCCGAGTCACCGGCGTGGGAGCCGTCTACCGTCATTCCAGATGGAGGCTACTGTGCGTACACGATTCTATGTCTGTTTCCGCATCTTGCTGCGTACGATTACGAACTTTGACGGGCAGAGGAGATAAGAATAGGGCTCTTTCATTGTACTCGGAACCGCACTTTCGGAATATGTCATGGGTGAATGTGATTGGCCATTGATCGGTATATTATACATGATCGTGGTCAGCATAGCTTAGGGCATTCAAGTTTCCGTCTGCAAGGCGAATGTCAATCATGTCACACTTTGTGTGCCCTGCGAACAGTGAAAGGTTATGCAGACTTGTACCGTTTCTCGGGACCTTGGGTTGATAATGCCGTAGGACCTCCGAATTATCGTTGGGTATGTATAACTATGGCGGTGTGACTGTGCGTCGGTGATGGCCGCAAATTTGACAGATGAGTCGATGAGCTGATACAATAACAGCCACGTTGTAATTGGATCAGATGCGGCACCGAACAAGACTGTTATCTGGACCAACGTTCGATACCATCCATGCCTATTTCAGTTAGAGTGGTGAGATATTATCCAAGGTGTGCCTGATAGTACACTGACACATGCAATACTGAGAACGACGTTTTCTAGATTGCGCAGCCAGCCAAGGGAATTGTCAGTTCAGTTTGACACATGCAAACAAGAGAGAAGGTGGGTCTATTGCCTCTTCAACAAATCGGTTCATGTTCTGCGCCCAAGGTGGGCAGCACATCGAGTGGAGGTGTCTATCGTATGTGTCATATTGTTCAGTCACAGACTTTCGGGGAACTCCGATGACCCGCGTACCAACTCATCTCATATCTCGTAAGTTAGCTTCCATAGGGCTCGCCGACTCTTCAACAATCATTTTGACTCGGGCGAACATGATCGTGCCAATCGAGATCCTATTTTCTCCTTCGAGCTCCTGTGGACAGCCTGAGTACCGTCCGTTATGCATTAGCAACATACACGTCTGAAGAGTGCGGCTTCGTTCGCACGATACCCTTGTATCTCAGCATGGGCAAGAACCGCTTCTAGACGACGATCTCAAATACTTCATCGTTGGCCAACGATGGGCTGGATGCGCGTTCGTCGATGTCGATCGGCAGGGATCGGACGACGTCCAAAGGAGGATCAGAGTGCTTCTGGGATGCTCACCGTGAGATTACCCCAGGGCAGGGCCAACACGTGCAGGACTCCGTGTCCGTCTCGGCGTCAGGTTTCCGAGTCCCGATGACGGCTGGTTGAGACGACTCGAGATGTGTTATCTTCCCACGCACCCGGAGCTGCCCCTTTGGGCTGAATAATTTCAGCCTCTCCCGCGATCGAGTGTACGCGGTGAAACCTACGCGGGTAGATCAGTCAATACACTTATCAATTGTGTCCAAGGGACGTTTGGCGTCGGGAAGGTAAATGGGTGGTCTCGTATGTACGTACCTGTGAGCCGAAGAGATGGTTGATGCAGACATAGCAGGGTAGTACTTGAGTTGAGCGGTGGAACGTGGGGTGGAAAGAGCTGGTAGTTCTGTCGATCATGGCAAAAGGCCAGTATCGTGGTGTACACAGACATTCTGGTCTCCCCCGGCTTCACCTTCCGGCAATTCTGGAAATCGGTAAGAACTTGCGCATCCAAGGCAAGTTGCTGTAAAGTCATCGCACGAATAATGATAGGAGCGGACAAGTGCCGGCGCTTCTGGATAGAACATCTATATCATTTGTAGAGAGAATTATAATAATGCTGTTCAGTGCTGTACATAGGAGAGAGGATAGCGCACAGCCTAGAAATGGAGCGTATCAACAAGTGTGAAAGGGCGTAGTTCTTGAACGGCTATGATGCTTCCTATGGCTCCTTGGGAGATAGTATCGGGGAGGCCAGCCCGGAATATATCTCTGGAGCAGGGGCCCACACACCCCATTGCGTCAGCATGTCCTGCTCGGAGCTTGAAGGCGACTCATCTTCCTTCCCAGCGCCCTCTGTCCTTGTCCAGAAAGTCGCCAAACTCGACATGTCCAAAATCAGTGACCGTCTGAAAAGAGTCTCGTTTCTTGCGATCATCGCTCTTAAACAGCAGTCGATGCAGCGATTGTTGATGAGATACTGTAGCCGCGCCCGCGCAGCATCAACGTTGGTCTCTGCAGTTTCATCCATGGACCAATATGCAACACAAACATCATTCTTCGTCTGAGTCTCGCCCATCGCAGCTTTCCACCATTCCTCCGCAGACTGTTGATTCGAGGCTCCCACGACCAGGACGATCTGTGGTGAAAGATCGCCACCATAAGTGAGATTGAAATGCTCCCATTGGGATTTCACGGTTGCACCCTCGGTCTCGTTCATTGTAACACAAAAGACGAGGAGATCTGCACCCCGCTTAATCACCATGGACTTCTTGGTCTCTTCGTCCGTGCTATCGGCGGAGGCCTGTTTCTGTGGAACTTGGTAGACGCGGTATAGACGTTGAGGCGTATGTCTGAGGCTGTCTTCGAATGGAAGTTTGCACGTATCGCTTGAAAACGTTACGGGCATGCGGAAACCAACTTGCCGGCGAGAGAATGCGACCGGATTATGAAACGAGATGGCGCGTTTCCTGAACGACTGCATGGAGGGACGGTCCCGGGACGCTTCGCACATGATGATGGTGGCGAAGCGCGCGGAGCCATCCTTCGGGAACAGCATGGCACGGACGTCTGAATATGCGGAATCGAACCAGCTGCGTTCAGGCGGCTTCCACCGCTGACCACGACAGGTGTTGATGATCATTTCGGTCACGGCCTTCTTGGATTCCGCCCGTCGTTCCTGCAGCAGGGTGTTCTCGATGCAAGGAGACTCGGAAAGCGTCGTCACGCAAGCATGACTGTCGAAAGACATCTTCAGTTTGGAAAACTCCTTGTTGTTGCTGTGCCACCACGACTCCATGCCTCCATCCTGGTTCTCGAGACCGGTGATAACAAGGGAGATAGGGACTTTCTTCCTGCAGATGGCGGAATAGAAGATGTGGTAGTTTGTGAGCAGCGCAGACCGAACGCGCGCTCCACGCACACAATATACGAGCAAGTCGATGCCGCCGGTATTGGATAGTCCGTGGAGGAGTTGCTTCAGGTATGCCTCTGCTTTCTCGGCTGGAACGGCACCCTCAGAACCCTCGTCCAAACCCGCCGTGTCCCATACAGCGAAGCGCTCATCGCCTAGGGCTACCGAGCATTGTATGTACTCCAGTGTACATCCGAGAGCACCGCTAGAGGTGTCGCAAACTTTTTCTCCTGCGAGCAGATTGATTAGGGAGCTTTTTCCCACACCACATTCTCCAAAGACAATGATGTTTCTGGGTTGATCCTGCTCTGCTCAGTCAACAAAAGATTGCATGTCGCCCAAATAGCGAAACACACTTGAGACGGTTCCCGGTTCTCCTCGTGGATGGGTTTCTGGTAAACGGTGTTATTGCGGGACGAGTAGTTGGAGGTGAGGTTTTACCTTTCTGAACATGATGTGACTGAAGTCACTGAACTGGGCCGTTGAACTTGGTGTTTTGTTCTGTCTTTTGTGATGTGACCGTTGCCGAGGCTCGACGTCCAGTACGTGGCACTATTCTTCTCAGAAAATTCATGACTATCTATATTCGTTTCAGTTTCCCTGGAAAGGGCATGCGCAAGGCCTCAAGGCTTGTGCATGTCGAATCACATATTTCTGTTTAGCGCTCACCAGCTTGAGCTCGACGCCCACCTTGCTTAATCAGTGTCACCTCATGGTACCTTTCCAGTCCGTGAAGTGCTGTTTGGCAGAAGTATACACAGGTATGCCTCATGTTTTGATCGAACCCAGTGATTTGTATCGCTTCTTTAATACGTCACTGACGGCGAAAGGTCAACTCACCCGTTCAGCATGCCCCAGACCCTTATTGATTAAATGGTGGTCTGATGCAGCAAGTCTCCTGCGGGGTGTTTGAGGGTATCAATTTATACTATTCTGGACGTTTCGCAGCTGAAGAAGCTGGTCGAGGAGATATGTAGCCGCCCATGGCGCCTTTCAGTTCATGACCGTCCGACATTAGTTGTGTTCTTTCCTCGATGATGCTATAAATGTGGCGAGCGTTCGCGGCCCCACCAGACTTACGCCTCTTCTCTTCAATTCTGACATTCTCCTGACTTGACGAATCAAACGGTAAGTCCAATCGGTAATAATATCTCTTTTCATTTACTATATCGCCGATTATTCGATGCAGATGCCTCGTGATACCCAACGCGCAGATAACCCTCCACCATATGAAGTTCAGCGACGTTACTCTCCCAACGTGCTCATTGTCGGCGAGACAGGTGTGGGGAAAAGCTCTGTCATCAACCTCATCGCTGGGGAAACACTCGCTGCCGTCCATTCGGGCGCGAGTGGTTGCACGATGGAAGCCGCCTCATACGATGTCGTCCTTCCAGACGACGGGGAACTCAGCCACCACATCCGCTTATTTGACACAGTCGGTCTGAACGAGCCACACTTTTCAAGGACCGACTATCTCTCGGCAATCGAGCAAGCAAATACGCTCATCTGTCAGCTCCAGCGTACGGGTGGCGTTCGCCTCCTCCTATTTTGCGTCCGGGGCGGTAGAATCACGGCGGTGATGCAAAATAATTATCGCCTGTTCTGCGAAATTCTGTGTCAGAACCAGGTACCGGTCGCGTTCGTTGTCACAGGGCTGGAGAACGAGACGACGATGGAGGGGTGGTGGGAGAGCAACGTGTCGCTGTTCGAAGCCTATGGTCTCTCTTGCGCTTCTCACGCGTGCGTCACTGCGACTCGCGGACTCAATAACTGCTATGCGGAAAAGTACCTGGACTCTCAGACGAGGATACGGGCTATGCTCCTAGGGCATGTGACTGGAAGTGGAACCTCGTTCCAGCCTGAACGGGCATGGTGGTTCATTGATCTGGCTGGAAAATTGTTGAAATGGATAAGCCAGATCAGGGGCCGGCGTCGACAGGCGTTGACGGTAGGGGAGCTGACTCGGCACCTTCAAAATAAATGCAGGTTCCCCCGATCGGAAGCGGTGTATTTGGCGGGTAAAATATGGGCAAAAAGATTGGAGAGAGCAGGCCCCGCTTGCGTGAAATCGGATGACGACTCTTCGTTTGACACGTTATTATAAGGGCGTTTCGCTATAATTCAGATGGTCAGATATCACTGTATTAGCAGCAGCGACGAAGCAATACCATTCTTCGACAGAGTGGATCACTAGACCCTTGTCTTGGGATATGAATGGCCAACAGTGTAGGCGTGCGTCGTGTGGAAGAAAAGCGCCAGATCTGCCTCACGTCGAAGTATGACGACAATACCCATAGCCCACACACATGTGAACTGTAGAAATACACCCTCTAAGCTCCCTGCGCTCCAAAAATCGATGACCTTTTACACCCTCGCTCGAGAAGGGATGCGTAACCTTGCACTACTGAAATCCGCAAATCTGTCGCAAAATAGATTTATTCCAGTGAGCAACATGATTCCCCGTGATGTAGCGTACACCTAATTTCGTCTGGGTGCAGGTACCCACCATGCCTTACGACCCACCACCCCCATACGACTCGCACTGTTATAACGTCATCATATTCGGAGAGACTGGGGCAGGCAAGAGCTCTGTGGTCAACTTGATCGCAGGGAGAAAGGTCGCCGACACGTCGCCCGATGCAGGTTCCTGCACGTTCAGCTCCAACCCCTATCATGTTGTTCTTGAAAGCAACCGACCATTCTGTGTATGGGACACGGTCGGCCTCAACGAGCCAGAGATATCGCACGAGAACTACCTTCGGGCCATAAAACAAGCATATAGGCTCATCAAGGGGCTCGAAGATTCGGGAGGCGTCCACCTCCTCTTGCTCTGCACGCGCGGCAGGGTAACAAAATCAGTGCAGCAGAACTATAAGTTGTTCGCCAACGTACTCTGCGAACAGAAGGTGCCTCTCGGAGTCGTCGTCACCAACTTGGAGAACGAGCCGTGCATGGAGCAATGGTGGACCGACAACAAGAACGTTTTCGACGACTACGGCATATCCGCGAGCGGACATGCATGCGTCACTGCCACCCCCGGGATCCAGAATGGTTTTTTCCTTGAAAGATACAAGGAATCAGGGGAGACGATGCGTAACCTTCTGTTGCAATTGGCACCGCTGTCTGACAATGGGTGGAAGAAGGAGAAGCGGACATGGCTAAGCGGACTGTTGGGGAAACTGGCGAAGATACTCCCTCCAACGCGCCGATCGCCCGCTCGTCCGACCAATAAGGAGCTGACGGAGAAACTGACAAAAGAATGCGGGTTCACAAACAGAGAAGCAGCTACTATCGCGAAATCTATCACAGATATTCGTGACCAGACTCCCGATAACAAAGAAGGCGCGCTCTGATGTTTGGAGCAATCTTAAAGCAGAAATATTTAGATCCAGTTCCATCTTGCGAGAGCTTTATGTCAATTACCTTGACTGAGTCATGTTGTACTTCATATTTTTACCTGTCTGACATGTGTTAAACCTTGGTCGTACTAGTTACCAGGTCGAATTTATTTGTACTAGATGCCCTAGAAAGCTGCCATCCAGTCAGAATGATTGTAGGGGCGGTCCTGATGGATCCAGGAATCATTTTGGACCACAATGTATTTCTAATCTAAGTAACGATGAGTCATGTAAAGTTACAAACGACTGTCTTACCAGTCAAAGGTCTACCTCCACAGAACCCGTGACAGCATTGAACGACTCGAATGATTTCTTTGAGTCACTACTGGACAATCCGCCTCATTGATCACTCGTGATCAGTGACACACTAACACAGAGTCACTGGGAGGATGGAAGGGCACCAAAAGAGGAGGATGTGAGGCTCAGCAAGTGCAGAATATAGGAGACTGTGATAACAGAGCCTGGCCGCTGGACGCTGGAGTTAATAATTAGACAAAGTTCGCGCGGTCCCGTTTCCATGAATTTAAGTTTAGACCTTAAGTTGCAGACAAAACGCTCCCCGGTATCCGTGGGACTTTGGATGGACTCAGAAATTTAAAGCTGCTGGCGAGTTTCAATGACCCTGGTGGTACATATTACGGGTCTCTGACTGCAGCTCACATTCAAATCATATGATCTTCGAATGTGATCCTAGGCTCCTTCAGGACGGCGAGAAGCGACGCTCCGGCTTTCATTGGAGTTCAGCAAATCCACTACGTGGGCCTCTCCTTCAATCAGAGTTTCCAAATTCGAAAGAAAAAGGAGCGATATGAGACGAGACGAGAGTTGGAGCCCGACGTCGCAGATCGCTGGTGTTCGAGTCGCGACGTCGGGGCCTGAAATTGAAAAGCGGCATCCTACCGATTGGACGGATGCCTAGCTTTACTTATGTAATGGTACTCCGTAATGAAATTGCGCAGCGATCACCCATAGCCTATCACCTATAATTATGGATCTCTTCCAACAGAAGCTCTCGGATGACCTAAGTACGAAACGTGTATCCGAGTTCACCCATGATGAAACGTACGATTTGGATGATGGGGATTGGGAAGAGAGAGAGACGGGGATACAGGGAGTACTATCCATTAGACGGGTCACGGGTTATGCAAACGAGTTTGCATGTCTGTCCTGTACTTTCAAATCACCCTGATTCTCAATGAATAAAAGATCAATCTCTAGCTAGTGCACTATAGTATCAGCCTGATGTCGGAGTGCAGCCCGTCTGGTAAATAGTATCAGGATTATTATGCTACATTCGTTACATTTCCTTTTTTGGTATCCACGCGGTGTCTACACGCGTCACCTCTTTTTTACCTTTCCTCCAGTCTCGTATCATATCGACTGGAGGTAAGTTATTATAGTACTTCGTACCTACACACTCTTTACTTACTTACCTGTGTAGCTTGACTCCGTCTCCACAGGTAATTCTACAGTCTCGTATCATATCGACTGGAGCTTGACTCCGTCTCCACAGAGTCCACCCCTGCCGTTTGCACAGGTTATGAGCCCTGCTTAGCGCAGATAGGACTCGTCCACAAGACTCACCATCATCGTAAAACCCCAGAGATTCACATAGACCATCACCAACCCCTACACCACCAACCCTACGCTACACAGAAATGCCATCATCAGGGAACACTGAATCGCGTGGACGGGCGGGGATGCCATTGAGTAGTGCGGTCGGACACCTAAACCCTGCCATATTCTCCCTGAGACCCACGGAGACGATCACACCAAACCCAAGGTTTAGAGAGATCCAGAGTAGCACATTAAACCCAGACCAGGCTTATCTCAACCCGAGTGCTTCGATGCGACGAACATCACGGCCCCGGCTGACCGGTGAAGCACAAAACTCGTCACGGCCCCCATCGGTAGCACATCACTCACGTTCGCCATCACTCTACTCGCTCGGTGTACTCGATGACTTCTACACGTCGGACGAGGATGAGACGCACTTTACCCTCTCAAAGTCCATAGACCCATCGAAGTACAACTACTTATTTCGACTCAAACCCCACCTCACACCCACCAACTACTCAACCTGGATGACAAACATGCAACGTGCACTACAAACTAGCTCCCTCCATGCCTACCTTGACCCAGACTTCGGCCCCCCAGATGACTCGGTAAACAAACACCACCCTGTCTGATGGCAAAGAGCAAACAACTTTGTCTGCTCAGTCCTCACCACATGCATGACGGAGGAGATACAGACGCAGATAAGCCACTTACCCACGGCTGCGGAGATATGGACCGAGGCACACAGACTATATGCGGGAACCACAGCCACGGACTGGACGCTCACCATCACCTCAATCATCACCACACGCTATACAGACAGCGAAGATATCGCGGCGCACATTGCTAAAATAAAAGAACTACGACGCGATCTAATCCTGATGCTTCGGGACATCCCAGATGAACTCTTTGCATGTTTCCTATGGATCTCAATGCCCGCAACGTGGAACTATGTATTCTCAGCTCTACCTGACCACTACACATCAACCGAGGTTGAGCGACGGATCTGAGACGAAGCCGGTGTACGCGCTAGCCAATCAGTTGCAAGCAGCTTCTGCGCTACCGCCTCAAAGACTACCAAAGGCGGACGGAGCCGCACATCCATACCTGGCCAACCGTACTGCACAAACTGCAAAATCTCGGGCCATCACACTGAAGACTGCTGGTCGAAGGGTGGAGCTAAAAATGAGAAAGGGAGGAATAATAAGAAATTGAAGGAGGACAAAGATGAGGATACAGAGGACAAAAATAAAGACAAGTCGAAAGCTAGAGGCAATGCTAAGCCTAAGCCAAGATTCGGCAAGAGGGCGAACCAAGCCGTCACTGACGACGATAGTAGCAAATCTGAGTCGAAACACTCTGACTCTGACCTCTCCGCCTACCTCATGGGTGCACACTCCCACTCATGCTTTGGGTGGATACTTGATGGCGGCTCGACAAACTACATATGCACGGACCACTCAGCCTTTGCAATGTTCACCCTGACACATGACACGATCAAAGGGATTGTCAAAAATGGCCCTGAACTGGAAGTTCTCGGCACAGGCACAGTACTTGTAACAGTATCGGTTAAAGACTGTCGGGACCGTACAATCAAGCTCGTCAATGTGAGCTACTGCCCAAATGCATGAGACAACCTCATGTCGGAAAGTCGGATGGACCATAGGGGAATGGAGATCACAAAATACAATGGACAATTGACAATCATCAGCAAACCAGCCCTCAGCTGTCCACCCTGTGACAGTCTGGACAGAGCTGGCCAGCTCCCCCAGTTCCCCAGCACCCCCAGCAAAGGTACCTAACTGGCCAGCTCTGTCTAGAC
>JBBPOS010000705.1:0-12521 GCA_038091575.1 Leccinum subgranulosum
TTGTGTTGTGTTTGGTTAGTTGTGTTGTTGTGTTATATTTGATTAGTTGTGTTGTATTTGATTTGTTGTGTTGTATTTGGCTTGTTGAGTTGTATTTGGCATAGTTGCAGTTGTTTGGTGATATTTTAGTTAGCTATACTTGGTTGCTTTGTATGTATGATATAAATTGCTGGAGGTCTGGAATTGTCTGGAGCTGTCTGGGACTCTGGAAATGCTGGACTGGAAGTCTGGAGTTACTAGGAAGCTGGAAGTGCGAAGGTTAGTTTGCTGATGTATGAGGTCTCAAAGCCGTCAATTCTGGAGCTCAAGAGGAAGATTCCTGTTGAACAGCTGTGCCATGGACTACTGAGAACGACCCTATGCAGAGAGCCTCGAGATGGAGGCAAGAAGTGAGAAAGGAGATGCAAGTACTGGTTTACTTGCCTATGGTCGTTCTGCGGGTTTATGAGTTACTGCACACTAGATCTTGAGAATAGAAGGAAGTAAGAGAAGCTCAATTCACAGCAGGAGTTTTAGATCCAGTACCAAGAAGAACAAGACTGGAGAGTCGAGTTCCTCTGGCCATATATTATATAGTACTCTAGCAAGCACACGGACCACATGAGGGCCAAGCTATGTACTACCTATAACTATATCAAGACTAAATAAAGGCTATGTAAGAAGCTAATAAACGTGGTGTGGCAGCTGCATGCAAGGGGCATGGGATGTGGCAGCATTGCCTACCATGAGAAGTATAAAAGAGAGGCCAGGGACCACGAGGTGTGGCAGATCTATAGATAAATGAAGTAAGTCCAAGATACCATTGTAATCTATCAAGATATGAGATCAGTTGGCGATGGATCAGGAGATCGGATCAGGCAGGTGATGAAGATGAAGGCCCAATTGGATATAGCTATAAAGGGAATAATAAGTTCCATGATCATGTGCAGGTCACGTGACCGATCAATAAGTACTCGTCGGTCAATGAAAAGGAGAAGACTAGAAGGGGGATATCAGAGAGTAGACGCAAGCAATGCGAGACTAGTGGAAAAGCTAGGTTGTGAACCGAGGTTCATAACAACTACCTCGGGAGATTGCAACGTTTTTCACCTATACATGCACATTTTCACTCTCTGAGGAACCTGACTATGATTGCTTATGATTGTTGCTCCAGCCTCTCCACACTCAACTATTGGATTCCCAAAAAATTGTGCATGATCTCAGTATTGATCCACAGACAGATTGTGCAAGACAAGTCTCGACTGCTGTATTTCCAGAACAAGCTCGTGCTCAATTACCACTGCTTGATACAACTCCAGCTCCAACTCCTCTCATGAAGATTGTGCAAGCACCAATGACTGCAAATTTGCACCATCGCAAATGGTTGGCTGCAGCTGCTGGAATTGTGCAGACTCTATAGAAGGTGCTATCATCACGAATGTAAGTGCATACCTCAGAGTTCTGCAACTTCTGCATGTCTAAACAACTTTTTAGTCTATGCTCAGCTCATAAGTCTTGTGAGGCTCATCATCCTGTGCTAGGAATACCCGTTGTCTAGGTCGTCACCGCCGTTCTTGGTCACCAGTCACCATGGCATGGTCCATTGCACATATTTTCATTATCTTTTCTGTGTACTTGGTGTTGTACTATGTTGTACATTGCACTTTGTGGCTACTGGAAATGACCTTGGTCAGGACCAGCGCTATTGGCTTGCGCTTGATATGCACTGCACTGTGGTTATTGCATCTACCCTCGACGATTCAGATCTAAACCTGGTCTCCTATGACTACCCTACCGCTGCCAAGGAGTCCAAAGCTAAGGCGATTTGGGACAAGTTAGCAGATCTCTATGCAACTGGAGGCATTGCTGGTCGCTTCTTCCTTCTCTATGAGATCATTGAGAAGAGAGTCCAATCCAAGACTGCGGCCAAGGATTTATCCTCCATAACTTCGTCCTTCCAACAGCTCGCCACTGCTGGTCTAGATCTTCCAGAATCGTTCCGAGCTATGCTCACTCTCACCCTCCTACCTTCCAATTACCATGCGCTTTGTTCCACCATCGTTCATTCTGTGACTGATGAGACTAAATTCAACATGGACACGATCACCAATATGGTACTTGCCGAAATCAACCTTCGGAAGCCCACCACTGCACCCCTCACTTCGAGGATCAGTGAGACACGTGCTGGACCCTCTCGCCCTCCTGCTTCATAGGCTAACAGGACAACTGTTATTCGTCATGGTCCGCCTCAAGTAAATTGGGCAGATCAGAACCATGGACAGAATCGAGGAAACTCTTCTGGCCAACCGACGAACTCTGGTAGTTCACAGAACTATCAGAAGAAATCAACTAACAAGTTGAAACGTCCTGGTAAGCAACAGAAGCACGATTGGTACAACAATTGCAACAAGGGCAAGGCTCCTGCTAGAGCTAACAAGGTTGAGATCGATGGTTTTATCAACCAGATAGAGGGAGAGGACTACATGCTGGTAGATCCCACCGAGACTTCTCACATCGAAGAGATGCAGGTCGAGCAGACCTATCCTGTGCAGGCTTGGCCCACAGAGGAGAATACTGGGATGGATATGGCAGGGCCTTCACAGCCCTTTCAATCCCGCTTCTTCAGCGAGAGTCCCTTCTGAAGAAAGCGTAGTCTCACCTACAGGGACAAAGAAGAAGAAGAAGAAGAAAGCGAAGATTATCATCTCACTTGGAGGTTTAGTTTCTAGCCAATCTTTTGGCGCCATTGATCAGATTGTAGATGCCGCCGCTTCTCTACCTACTGAGCAGGTTTTACCTCCAGTAGAGGCTCCACAAGGGCTTCATATTTACGAACCTAGAGAACCCTGTCCAAACCTGTATCATGCAGAGATGTTAAATTCTGGATTAGATAGCGAACAGGCAATACTACTCTCTTACTTTTATTTGGGTGCTTTTGCACTTGGGGAGATCTCTGCCGATGATTTTGCCCACCTCCACTGAATGATTGACAGTGGATGCACTGACCATCTCAGCCCTTATCTTGATGACTTCGCTCATCTTGATGACACTGTTCGATATGCAGTTGTCGCTAATGGTCAGAAGGTTCCCCTCTATGGACCTGGCAAGATCATCATTCGTCAAGAAAGCCTACCTTTGATTGTCTTAGAAGGAGTTTGGTATGCTCCGAAGGCGACACATCGTCTCCTTTCGGTACCAACACTGACAGCACAAGGCTATAAGTGCCATATTAAAGGCACTCAGACTTCCATTTGGAACGCTAAGGGAAAATTGGTGATACAGGCATCTGCTTTATCTCCAAGGAACAACCTACACTGGTTTCAGTCTTCTACAATTACTCCAGTCATGCGCGTTCTCTCTTCCCTTACCTCTGAGGATGATTTCTCTTTATGGCATCAACGTTTTGGCCACCTCTCGAAGAATGCTCTATGACAGGCACCCTTGCATGTCAATGGTATGCCTGCATCGCTCTCTCCTTCTTCTACTGCTCATTGCAAAGGATGCACCTTGGGCAAAATGCATGAATGCACCTATGCTGATTCTTCCAAACGTGCTACTCACCCTCTTGAGCTTGTACACACAGACCTTGTTGGTCCTTTGCCTACTGAATCACACTCTCGGGCACGTTTCATTTTGACTTTTATTGATGATTACTCTGGCTTTGGACTTGTTTCTTTTATTCGCCAGAAGGATGCTGTACCGCAGCATTTCTCTAATACAGTGAGGTGCAAAACTATTGCAATCCTAACCCCAAACCAGGGCGCGAAGCGCCCCGCAAACACCTGTGGGAATTTCACTTTGCTTTGGTGAGAACAAATAAGGTACATATCCATGGCTACACATTTGTCTCCAGGGTCATGTGATTTCACTTACATACTGCAAAGATACATTCATTTTAAAACATCAATACCATTGCAACAGTTTTGCACCTTTTGCTTTTCAGGGTATATTAGTACTTGGTATAGCCTCCCTTTGCCTTGATGACTGCTTCAATCCTCCTAGGCATGCTCTCTATCAACTTCTGACACTCTCCCACTGATATCTCCTCCCAATCAGTCTGAACTCTCTCCCACAATTCATGAATCTCCTTAGGAGAGGATTTGTGATCTGCTAGTCTCCTTTTGAGGTAACCCCAGAGGTGCTCAATAGGGTTGAGGTCAGGAGACTGTGCAGGCCATACCATAGTATGAAAATCCTGCTCTTGAAGCCAATCCTTCACCTTCTTGCAAGTATGTTTGGAGTCATTGTCCTGCTGAAAGATGATGTCAGGAGGATCAAGACCATAGAACTGCAAAGAATTGAGCAGTTCATCCTTCAAAATCTGAAGGTAAAGGTCCCCATCCATCCTACCATCAATCTTGGTAGCATAGCCAACTCCCTGCCAAGTCATACAGCCCCACATGATCAAAGAACCTCCTTCAAACTTCACTGTACCTTCTACCAGCCTATCATTGAGCTCTTCCCCCACCTTTTTCTACATCCACTTGTGCCCATCTGACCCTAGGTGATTGATTTTGGTCTCATCAGACCATACTACCTTCTTCCAGTCCTCCAGAGTCCAATCATTATGAGCATAAGCAAAGTCCAGATGAGCCTTGTGATGCTTGGGTAAAAAAAGAGGCCATTTGGACTTGACCACAGCTTTCATACCTGTCTTTCTCAACTGTCTGCACACTGTGGAGGTAGAAAGAGGCTGGTTGACTATATTGGTGAGTGCCTTGGTCACCTGAACAGCATTCTTGGCCTTTCCAGAGGAGATGTGATGAATGGCATGGCAATATTGGCAGAGGAAAGCTTGGATGGACGACCTCCAGAAGCTTTTTGGAGCTCAGAATGCTCTTTGGAGTGGAATCTGGATATGGTAGACATGTGGAGACCAGTAGTAGATGCAATAGAGTAAGCAGATTGGCCAGCATCAAGCATAGAGAGGATGGTTTGCTTTTGAGCAGGAGTTATGGATCTCATGATGGTTGTGGTTGGAAACAAAGAAGCATGTGAGCTATTTTAAACTCAGACATGGTCCTGATAGGTGTATGTTTGTTTGTATGACCAAACATAACCAAATAACACCTGATTCCAATATACTGAGCAAAGGGTGCAAAACTGTTGCAATGGTATTAGTGTTTTGAAATAGATGTATCTTTTCAGTATGTAAGCGAGATCACATGACCCTGGGAACAAACATGTAGCCAAGGTTATGTACTTTATTTGTTCTCACCATGAGTGTTTGTGGGGCGCTTCGCGCCCCGGTTTGGGGTTAGAGATTGCAACAGTTTTGCACCTCACTATAGTATCAAGGCTCATTTTGACAAACACTAACCAAGCATGTCCAGGCACACTAACCACAACTAACAAAGCAATAATTCTAACCAGATACTAATAAAGTATTTTGAGGCACACTAACCCCAACTAACAAAGCAGGAATCCTAACCAAGCACTAACCAAGCACTAACCAAACAATAACAAAAAGACTGGTTCGCAATGTTGTACTGTGGGAATTGGGTGCTTAGTTCTGGCTGTATTGGAGGTAGTGTGACATATACCTTTCATATGAATCATGGATCATGTGATTCGGTGCAGATGTGACCGAGATATAACTATTTTAGTGTTAGATGTCATTTTCAAAGAAATTATGATTAAGCATTTGTGCTTATCACATCCAATAGAATCCAATCCACAGTTTGATACCACTGAACAATATGTGGAGGAGGTGGAATGCTTCCATCCTAGCATTAGATCTCCAGGATTGGACATCACACCACTGAGATATAGCCATTTTTGAGATTTATGTTGACAACACATAGATTAGTTTCTGTGAGGTCAAAAAGCGGTGGGAAAAATTGGAGAAAATCAGTGAATATGGATTACAACTATGGGAATATTCCCTTAGTCTGGGTTAGGAGGCAAATATTGGTCAGTCCAGGTTAGCAAGCAAAACACTTACAGTTTGGGTTAGGAGGCAAAGAAGATTGGTTAGTCCTGGTTAGGAGGCAACACAATGTTAGTCTGGGGAAGGAATATTGGCAAAGTACTGGTTAGACTTGGTTTGGAGGCAACACAATGTTAGTCTGGGCTAGGGTGACTGCCAGTGGTGGGTTGCAGTGGATATATTCACTGTGGGTGTGGGTATAGGTATATGTGTGGATATGGGTGTGGGTATGGCCTAGGATACCCATGGGTTCACCCATGCAGATGCCTAGTTACAAGATCTAGTAAGACCCATAAGGCCTTATTGGATTTGGACTTTTTTGCTGATCTGAGGTATGTCAGCCACCACCATGAAATTTCAGACAACCTCAAGTTATTTGTTTGTCATGCCAACCCTCTCCAACATGCCCCATTTTCTTGAGTCAACCAGTGCACAGTTTTTGGGCAAATGAATATGGATATACAACTCAACAATTGGCTACATGTCCTCCACACTATGCTCCACCCTGCATGCCAGTGTAAGATTGCCCTCCCTGAGGGCATCACAATTGTTCTGTAGGTCTCAATCATTTTGGCACAAGAGGCATTGCCAGATGCCATACATAAGAACATGCTAGTAACAGAATATAATTAGTACAAATTTTCCTAATCTACAAACAGCATGGGATAGTGTTGCATAATTTTTTCTGGTGAATAGCTGTGTCATATTGTGACATGGTAGTATTAGCTATTATTATGCAAGGCTGTCCCATGCTGTTTGTAGATAGGGGAAAATTGTACTAATTGGACCCTGTTACTAGCATGTTCTTATGTGTGGCATCTGGCAATGCCTCTTGTGTAGCCCAGTATGGGCCAAGTATTGCAAAATTAATGACAAAACAACCACACCATTTTCAAAAAATTTAAACCAGTGTATTCAGATGATAGTTGTGAATATGTATGCAGTGTGATTTAACAAAAATGAAGATATGAATAAGTTATTAAAATAAAGTTTTTTGCAAATTGTGATGAAACTACACATCCCACTTGGCACAGCATGGCAACTACACTGAATGAACAGTTATGTGGGAGTCTCATTATGAATTCATGATCTAATTAACTCCAAGTCTTTATTGTATCAGTATCACATAGCAGTGTTAGTTAATCAGATATGATACTTATTCCATGTATGAATACATATGATAGTATCATCGTGTTCAAACTCAAACATGCACAATCATCACAATCAGCATATTCAGCATACTTTTGCACTGATGTAGATTGTAGAAATGGTCTGCTAAGAGTTTGTGTGAGGTGGAATACATCCCAGAGATCCTGTACATCAGGAAAAAAAAATTCATGCCTGTAGCACAGCACAGCTACATAGCATTATGTAGTCACGGCTTATAAATCACATTCTACAGTAGACGACTGTAGCATACTGTAGCACGTCCTATTTTATGTCAACTACTGTAGCACGATCCAATAAAATACATTTATATTGGACTACTGTAGCACGATCCAATATGGAAGTGGGGTAAGGGCCGGGACCAACAACGCCCTTGCAAATCATTTCCTTGCCTCAAGCTCCTTTAGTGTGATGGAATCAATATTGAGCTCCCACTCGACAACAAAACATGCATGCAACTCACTAGATCGAGACTCAATATCCGTGTCAACTTGAACACACCCACGAACCACTTCCTGCATTTGTCCTTGAATATGTTCATGTCCAGTGCTGGCAACAGCTGCATTGACACTCATAGATTTGGAGGAGCAGCCTGCACCAGTGATGATACGCCATCGCTCGACACCTCAACAGACCGCGCCACATGCCACCATAATAACAATAACAATATCTCTGTCGTACCTGCACCTGATTCATATAGCGTGGGCAAATGAGAAAAACCATAAAACCTACCAAGCACTGTCTTAACCTCATCCTGGAACACACGCACGAGCCATTGGTATGCTTCATGAATCAACGATTGAGTTTGTGCCATGTTGAGGTCTTGTAAGAACGCTGGATCCGAGATGCAAACAAACCTGCAAACAATTCAGTCTTTTGGTATTCTTCAAGAAACCACATATGACACACCTTTTGGATGTGATCCACCTGAATATGATTGCACAAAGACAGTTCCGCTGAGAAATATGCAATTTGCTCCAACGTCACCGCCAGTTTGTTGCACAGTCTATTCAACGCCTCAATTGCATCCCCAACTGTCAGAATTGTAGCTGTGCATCATGTTTGTATCACACCCAACAACAAGACGAAAAAAATCACCACTTCGAGTCCGATTTGGGAATGAGCAGAAGGAGACTCCCACTGAGTGACATGAGCAAATAAATCTCTTCAATATATGATAGTGACACCCCTTTGCTGTCATTTTTGAGCATGATCATGATTGTGTCTTGGTGGCTAGACAAAAACTTGAGGGCTTAAGCGAGCAAATCAGTACAATGCACAAATGAACCAATCAGAACTCTCGTGACCCATTCGGTGATTCACTGTTGTGTGCTTCATACCCGCTGGCATAAACAACTAGGTGGTGGTGGAGGGCAGGAAATGTAGAAACCGTAGACCTCTGAGAGAGAGGAATACTGGTACTCACCAGATGTCAGTGTGTTGATGTTATCGAACATAGTGGTAAGAGAACAAGATGTTATTCTAACTCAGACGCTGGGTCTGAATCTTATATATGACAAAGGAGATTATGTAATCTATTATATACTAAGTCGCTATTATATAATTATACAGTATTCGAAGCTACTTAATAGTGCTTGTTCAACACTTCCCCATACTTTGCTGCCATCTTTTGGGTACAAGTAGTATGTAGTAATGAGCACTCATGTTTGTGCTTGGTCATAGAAGACTAATCCAATGTCTTTTCAAAATTGATTGAGTTTAATGTGACCAAGGTTCTTTGTGAGCATATCTGCTGGATTGACAGTGCCTTCAACAAAGAATAGTTTAATTTTCTTTTCATGTATGAAGTCTCTAATGGCATGCCATCTGATGTCAACATGTTTGCTACATTTTTTAATAACAGGGTTTGAATCTATGAAAATGGATCCTTGGTTATCTCCACAAATGGGAATAGGTTTCAACTCGTATTCTAATTTGGATAGGAGTGATTGTATCCAAATCACTTGTTTGCTGCAATCTGACAAGGCAATGTATTCGGCTTCAGTGGAGGAGTGTGCAACTCTCTCTTGATGGCAAGATTGCCAATTGAAGATGCCATTTGCTAGTTTTAAGAACCAGCCTGTCTGGGATCAGCAAGTGATTGGATCTGATGCCCAGTCTGAATTGGTGAACACTATGAGACCAGCTTGTGAATCACCATCAAAAGCAAGGGAGTAATGCCTAGTCCCAAGTAGATATCTGCATATGTATAATGTGCGATCGAGGTGTTTTGGTGATGGTTGTGCTGCATGTTTTGATAGTGCAGTCACAGCATAGGTGATATCCGGATGTGTTCCAAGTATTATGTACAGCAAGAAACCAATCACTTGTTGGAATTTGGACTTTAGTTCGATGTCGACTGGTCCATTATAAGCAGGTGGGTAGTAACCCTGCAGAAGAGGTGTGGGGGCAGATCTGGCATTTAACATACCAAATCATTCGAGTATCTTATCAAGATAAGCACATTGATCAATTAAGATCTTGTGGCCATCTCATTTGATTCTCATATTTAGGAAGGCTTTTGCCTCCCCTAGATCTCTGCATTCCCATTTGCACATGAAGACCTTTAACCTTGTTGACTATGGCCTTTGTGGGGCCACAGAATATTGAATCGTCTACATAAACAACAGCTACAGCTATTGTTGTGCCTTTCTTCCAGTAAAGAAATATTCCAGCATTGGATTTTAATCGTTTGAAGCCTAATTCTTTCATGGACTCATTTAGAGTTTCCCACCAGGCTAATCTTGCCTGCTTTAGGCCGTATAAGGCATGCAATAAGTGGAGTACTTTATGCTCTTTGCCAGGAATGGTAAAGCCATGGAGTTGGGCCATGTAGATTTCTTCTGTGAGCTTGCCATATAAATAGGCGCTTCTAACATTGAGAGCTTTGATATGCCAGTTCTCTAAGGCAGCAAGTGCTAGCATTAAGTGCACTGTTTCAAACTGCACAACTGGAGAGAATATGTGGTCAAAGTCTATTCCTTCAACTTGGGAGAAGCCCTTTGCTACAAGGCAGGCTCTTTTGCAACCATCGGGTTTTACATTGAAAACCCATCTGTTTGATATGACTTTCCTCCCTCTTGAGAGGTCCACTAGTTCAAAGACATTGCATTTCTTTAATATGTCAAGTTCATTTTTACATGCAATCTTCCACTCCTTTTGCTGATCAAGCGGGAGGGTTTCTATGTCCTTGAATGTCCATTTGCAATGAGGCTTTTGATCTGCAGTATATGCCTCTTGGGGTATCACCTTTGTCAATAGAAATGTAGCTAATCTTACTCCCCCCTTCACGACTTAGCCATTCCACTTCTACTTCTCTGTCTGAGGTAGACAAGGCAGGGGGAGCGGGTGAATTGGGGAGATTGCCAGGCATTTGACAAGAAGGTCCTGGTTAGACCATGTCTCTCCAGCAATTTGGACGATTGATGTCCTGTTCCACTTGGACTGGATGTCAGTCATCATTATACACATTGTTTGGCCTGTTTGGCACACGACAAAGCCTTTCAGATTGTCTGGGAATTGCTGGGAGAAGAGGGGGACCAGGTGCTCTCTGCTATTTCTTAGGTGTAGGAGGCATCGGAGTAGGAGGTCTGGGAGGTGGAGTATATGGAATTGGAGGTGCTGAGGATGATGCAAAGTCATCATTGGTAGGATCGTCAGGGATGTGAACATCTCCTGGACCTGATGACAGGTTGGGCACTTTTATAGCTGCCAGTTGATCTTTAGAGGTCAAACATTTTGGAAAGTGTGTTTCATCGAACAATGCATGTGGTGATGTAAAGATCACATTGTTGGGGGATCGCATAAAGATGTAGTTTACTCCTTTTATCACGTTATCTAGGGCGACACCCAGATACACCATTAGCTCTAATTTAGGGGCAAGCTTATCCTTTTGAGTTTCAGCAGGGATGAAGACATATGCTGCACATCTGAAGACATGGAGATGTGTGATACTAGGTGCGAAGCCATAGATCATCTTGTAAGGAGTTTTCCAGTTGTTCTGGTGTTTTGGTGTTCTGTTATATATGGGAACTGTGTGTGCGATTGAGAATTCCCACCAACTATCAGGGATGCAACATCAGCAAACCAACCTTTTTGCTTTATAGAGACTACAGAGTACCTTCGCACCAACAGGCACTGACAGACCTGTACAGTTTTTCTAGCTACACAAAAGCTAATCTATGTTTTATCAGAATAAATCTCACAAATGGCTATATCTCAGTGGTGGGATGTCCAATCTGGGCGATCTAATGGTCGGATGGAGGCTAGCACCCCCCTCTACATATTGTTTAGTGGTGTCAAACTGCAGATTGGATGCCTTTGGATGCGATAAGCACACATGCTTACAGCAGTTTGCAAATTGGTTGGCAGTAGCATATTGTTTAGGAAGTCGGAATAAATAAATAAATTTGCATTATACATCCGAGTCTGAGTTTGCTCTGTGTGCATACATCTTGTCATCTACATATTCCATCCTCACAGACATGTATCCAGTTGTGTGAGGTTGAAGGTCACCCTCAATTATTTTTTTGTAACGTCCTAAAAAAAGTATGCTACTGCCAACCAATTTGCAAACTGCTGTAATTACAATTTCTTCAAAAATACCATCTGACACTAAAATGGTTATATCTCGGTCATTTCCACCTCGAATAACATGGTCCATGATTCATATGAAAGGTATTCATCCACACTACCTCCGATATAGCCACCCCTAAGCACATAATTCCAACAGTACAAATTTGTGAACCACATTCTTGGTCAGTGTCTGGCCAGTGCTTGGTTAGGACTTGGTTAGGATTTCCACCTTGTTAGTTCTGGTTAGAGCGCCTCAAAAATGCTTTGTTAGTGTTTGGTTAGGATCCCTGCTTTGTTAGTTGAGGTTAGTGTGCCTGGACAAGCTTGATTAGTGTCTGGTTAGGAGTCATGCCTGGTTATGTCTGGTTAGTGTGCCTTGTCATGCTTAGTTAGTGTCTGGTTAGGATTCTTGCCTGGTTATGCCTTGTTAGGATCCATGCTTTGTTATGCCTGATTAGTGTGCCTGGTCCTCCTTGGTTAGTGTCTGGTTAGGATTCTTCATGCTTGGTTAGTTGGAGTTAGGATTCTTGCTTTGTTATGTCTGGGGAGTGTGCCTGGTCATGATTAGTTAGTATCTGGTTAGGATTCCTGCTTTGTTATGTCTGGGGAGTGTGCTTGGTCATGTATAGTTAGTATCTGGTTAGTGTGCCTGGTTATCTGTAGCAAGATGTATAGCCAAATGTGTCAAGCAATGTAGCAGAAAGACTTAGCAGAATTTGTGTTGTGTTGCTGACATAAGTTGCCATATTTGTGTTGTGTTGCTTACAAATTGTAAAATTTCGAAGTCAGCAGCCACCAGGTATTTAAAGCCAGCACTCTTCAATTTTAATTCCCACACTCTCTCTTTCCTCAACCACTACCATCTCCTTTC
>JBBPOS010000706.1:0-12498 GCA_038091575.1 Leccinum subgranulosum
ATTCCCGATGGCGCGTTACCCTACAAGCGACTCGTCAGTGAACGTATGACGTCAAAGTAACGGCGCGCGCACCATAATTTCGATTGAGGTTGAGCGTGGTGGTAAGACCTCGACGCGTCAGTCATTGACGGATATCATGATGGACTTGATCGACCGTGGTAATATACACGTGACCTTTCCATCCGATGTCCGACTCCGAGACTATCTTATACATACGTCGGGGGCGGGGCGAGGGCGCTGCACAGCCATACAACTTGTTACATATTAGAACGCCGCTCCAATATTAGTCACTCGGCTTCACCGTGCCGCGGCAGCACATGACCAGGATTGGACCTACATTTGATATCTGACTTACTCCGACTACACTCCGACCGCCTCAATGCTGGGTGTCGAGCGGCAACCCCTGTTCAGAGAATCTCCTTGCCGAGCTCGGCCCACCAGTAACTTGAATGACCAATCTGCCGGGCCGATGATGTCGATGAAGTTTGTACCTCAGCGCGCCCTTAGTAGTGCATAATATCTGAATCACGTGGGGAGGCTTCGGAGGTGTCCGCATGGTTTCTTGACGGTTTTACGCGAGGCGTTCACTCGTCGCAGGCGTGTACATTGTATTCCGGGGGAGTGAGAATTGTACGAAGCAGGCGATACTATCTGTGCGAGTGCGAGGGCCGAGGCCGGCCCGGGACAAGGGAGAAGAGGGATCCGAAGGTTAGCCGTAAATCCCACGCCGGTAAGCTTGCCTTTCCCCGCAGACAATCAAGTGCCTGGAGTCGTATCGAGGCCAATGTCGACGGCGACGACGACGACCACAAATGCAGCGATGCTAGAGCAAGGCTTGTTGCCCCTCAAGGCTGGTTTTGACCCACCCCTTCCAAACCCTTCGTCCTCAGCAGAGGCAACTCTGCAGTCACTCTATACTAGGGCAGCTCAGGCATTCCTTCACCGTGATGTCGTCCTCGCCACTACCTTGGTTTCCTCGGCGTTCGCAGTGCTGAAACCACCCATTGCACCTGCACCAGATGCATTCGACTCTCATCGCCGCAAGTGGGACATCCTCCGCATAACCATCGAGTCCATTGTATACACCTCGCCGCCGGACCGTGCTACGCTCCCTGTGGCAATGCGCGAGTTGTTACTGCAGTCGCCTCAGTCGCTCGTAACGACGTCACACGCTCGTTCACTTTCCCTTTTTACACCTTCCTCGTTGCCGCGAACCCCTACCTCCGCATTTCTTCCGCACCAAGTATTGATTACGCACATTGCATCCAGTCTCAAAGTAAACTGTCCGGATATCGGTCGGGCAATAACAGAGGGTTGGCTGTCCAATCGTGGGCAGTACGATTTCATTCCGTCCACGGGAGAAGCATACGAGAAGGTGGTGGAGCTGTATATTTTGCACATCTTGCCACGCATGGAAGAGTGGGAGTACGCCAAGGAGTTCCTGACGTACGAAGTGGAGTTACTACCAACCAAACGGATGGTGGGTTGATCAACTTCCTGATCTTTCCTTTACTAATTACGTGTGCAGGAGTTCCAAACATCGCTGGAAACTACTCGTGCACGAGCCCTGGCAGAAAAAGCACCCCAAACACCTGCCGTTATTCCCCCTCGTTTCCCTTCGCCTGCGCCATCCGCTTCTTCCTCCAGCTCTTCACTCTCGACTATTTCCAATCGTACGGCAGTTCCTCATCCCCGAGCCAACGCCCGACCTTCAAAACTCAAGCAAAGGCAACGCTCAGGATCATCCACGTCTACTTCTTCGGAAGTCACACTGACTCGTCGAAACTCGAGGGGCGCTCGATCCACTCCACGAGCTAGTCCGCGTGCCAGCCGTGTTCGTAGTTCGTCAAACTCCGTTGTAACAACGACAGGACGGTCTCCATGGACCCTGGCGTCTATCAGGCATTCCCTTTGCAGGTACTTCGCAACGAATCGTCTCGTTACGCTGACGATTCTGTTCCTTCTCTTGCCTGTTGTGTCTTTCATTATCCGACTACGGCGTGCACGAGCAGCTCCACCTTCAGCGTCTGCTGCAGATCAAGTAAAGCGGCGACTGTTCGACGCTCGCGGGGGATCTGTTCTGCATAAACTCTGGACCGCGGTAGGTAGGGCTATATTGGACACGTTACAAATGGGAGGCGGAGGCTTAGTATAACACGGGCTCCGTGGGGTTGTGTGGTCATGTTATATAAGTTATTTCTATTCCATCGTTTTCGATTATCATCCTTTCGAGTCGTCGTTAGATTCTATTTTACATTTAGCACTTATTATCACGTGACTACTATGTAGAAAATTTCAAAATTCCGTAGAATGCCAGAAGTAACGCGTCCCCCGAGGTCGGACTAGGACGATGAGTAACTTGATCTCTTGCGTGTCATGGTGAGCCAGAGCAGAATATCAATCTATCTTATCAATATCTTTTTCTAGGGTCAAACGAGGCGTCGCAGCGAGCCAACCACGCAAATACGTCCTTGACGAGAAGGAGTTGGAGCGCGTCAGCACGCTCGCTCGAATCGAGCTCGAAGATGCACGCAAGGAACTCGAACGCGCGCATAATGCGGCGCAGAAGATGGGAAAAGGCGCCGAGGGGGACGAAGCCGACGATCACGAGCCTGGTGATAGCGCAGACGAGAGCCACGAGGAGGAATGGATCGAGTGAGTACCGCCATTGTCTGCGTGGAAGTTTCTGGGATATCGACCCAGTCGTTGAGGAAGCGAGGAAGACGATGCGATGATCGTGGATGAGGACGGGGACGGAGGAACAGACGGAGGCAGGGCAAAAGTAAAACCGCCCATCGGATCGGCCAAGAAGACGGACGATATGTCGGAATATCATCTGGATGATTACGATGACGATGAAAATGAAGAAGGTGCGTGTCAGAGGTTGTCTGGCGTCCATATCGCGTTTTTTTTTTCATGCGATTTGATGTCGTTCGTTTCAACAAGGGATCGGTCCGTTCACAGATATCAAAGGGTTGACGTTTTACCGCGATAACGCGGATGACCCATATATCACGCTCAAAGAGGTCTGTCTGCTCGTCGAGGTCACAGTGCTCTTGCTCAGCCGCGTCTGTAGGACGACGAAGACGATGAACGCAAAGAATTGGAAATCTTGCCGACAGACAACCTTCTCGTCACCGCCAAAACCGAGGATGAAATATCGCAGCTGGAGGTCTATGTGTACGATGAAACTCAGGAAAACCTCTACGTGCATCATGACTTGATGCTGCCCAACTTTCCCCTCTGCCTCGAATGGCTCGATTTTCCGCCTGCGTCCTCGTCGGGGTCCAAACTCGCTGGTGATACTGCGAAATTCGGAAATTACGTGGCGGTCGGGACGCTCGATCCTGAGATCGAGATATGGTCGCTGGACATGGTCGAGAGCATGTTCCCTGATATGGTCCTCGGACGACCTGACAAAACGGCCGCGCACGTACCCGTCCCAGCTGGCACGGGGAAGAAGAAGCGCAAGAAAACGAAAGCGAGACCGACGTCGGACGCCTATCACGTTGATGCTGTGCTCTGTCTGTCGTGGAATAAAACGCACAGACATATGCTGGCCTCTGCATCTGCCGATCGGACGGTCAAGTTATGGGATCTCAGTCGCACACCGACGCCCGATGCGGATGGGAGCGGCGAGAGTGCCCCTGCGATACGGAGTTTCAACCTGCACAAAGACAAGGTACAGGCGGTGCAGTGGAACGAGAAGGAGCCTAGTGTGTTGCTCTCGGGTAGCTATGATCGGACGGTTCGTGTATTCGATTCGAGGGCGCCCGATACGGGTGTGGGTGCCGTGCTCGGGGCGGACGTGGAAGCGCTCAGATGGGATCCTTGGGAGTCACATGCTTTCTATGTACGTTTTTTTCCTGGAGACTCGAATGCGTCACTGATGGAGCGGTAGGTATCACTAGAAAACGGTCTCGTGCTGAATTTCGATGCGAGGACGCTGCCAACGGACCTAAAGGCGGCGTCGCCTTCACGTTTCACGGTATCGGCACATGATGGCGCTGCGTCTGCGCTGGACGTGAGTCCACTCATTCGCGGATGCCTCGTGACCGGTGGCACGGACAAGCTCATCAAAGTCTGGAACGTGGACCAGTCCGAGGGAGGTAAGCCATCGGTGAGCATGGTCGCATCGAGAGATTTGGACGTCGTACGTGTCATGCACATTCCCATTCTTGAGTGCTCACGCGGCAGCGAAACGACAGGGCAAAGTGTTCTCTACGACGTTCTCTCCGGACGATCCGCTCACGATCGCTGCGGCGGGATCGAAAGCGAGACTTCAGATCTGGGACGTGGGTGCGAACGCCGGCGTGCGGAAAGCGTTTGCATCGAAGCTTTCTGAGGCCGGAAAGGCGCTGAAGGAAAAGAGTGGTGCGGGTTTGGTGGGCGTCGTTAGCGACGACGAGGAGAGTAGTGGCGCAGAAGAAGATGGCGAATCGTAAGGTAGAGTATATCCACAAAATGTCCGCACAGGATGCAAGTATATAGCTTTGTGACAGTTAAAATGAGAGCATGATCGTTATGAAGAATGTGGTTACAGTTGTCGAAGGCGCCAATTCAAAGCAGTACGTACTACTACTCTGCAGTAGTAGTCAAAACTTTCGAACACCCTACAGTTTTTACTTCTCCCTCGAATAGTATGTAATTGAAGGAGACCCTAATGTTGCCAGGCAAGTTGGTTTTGCAGAGAATCTGGGCCCCAGTACATACTCAGTACTTCAAGCTTTCCAAGTTAAAAGCACAATTCAAAGTCCGATATCACATTGTCCTCAAGTACTAGTAAGGGTCGGTTGCCACAACGTCAAAGCGTTCCACAGCAGTACGGGAGAACAATTGGCGTAACAATGGTGGGATGTGGCGAATAGCACACGTCCACATCCGAGTCCACGGAGAGATTCAGAATGGGCGGGTGATCCTGCAGTATAAAACGCCAGTCGCGCAGACGGCGATGAAGAACCATCTGTTTCGATCAATCACACATCGCAGACCTACCACCTCTCGAGGACGATGTCCGTACGCAGTGAGTCCCTCCATCTGACCTCCGCTGCACGTCCGTCCATCTCACGCGGCCTCTCAGCACTCCCCGCACCCATCCCCACATACCACCGCAGTTCGCTGCTCCTCCAGACCTTGCTCGAACCCGTACGAGTCCCACCAGACTGCTACCCGATCGAAGTCGTCCAATTCTGGCAGGGTGAACGCGCCCCAGGTTACCCGCTTCCCCTCCACTGGTCCATCCTCGTCCGCACCTCGGAGAATCTCGGCGACTGGCACGAGATCGTCGGGGACACGTACACGTACAAGATGGAGACGCGTTTCGACGTCCCGCTGGAGGGATTCGAGCAGCGCGAGGACTTTCGCGGGAGCCACGTCGTCGGGTACGTCGCGCCCTATCGGACGCATCATCTGTGGCGGCGGATGAGGGGCACTCCGGTGGTGCGGCGAGACTGGACGTGGAATGCACAAAATTGGGTGTGCGACGCGCTGCAGGGGATGTGGGATCGTGATATGTATGTGGACGTGAACTTGACGTTGGCGGCGTTGCAGACGCAGATGTGTTGTATTATGGAGGCATGGGAGATGGGAGAATTGTAAGAGATGAAAAAAGCGACCTCGAGTGTTGCGTTGGGGCGATGCTGGGATGTAGACTGGCGCCCATAGAGCTTGTGATCTAGATATTTGCATTTGTACTTTGAATCTGCCAAACCGATCTCATAATTCGTATTGGGTCGTCCATGCAGAACATCTTTATCTTGGAGACGGTGCAAAGTCAAGTAAGAAAGGGGAGGCGATGACGGTGTCGACCAAGTGAGATGCCATGAACGTGATCGCACCGATGGATCTCAACGTCATCTCACGCGAACAAGGTAGAGTGTTTTTTGGTTGTGTTCTCACTGGACAATCCCCCCCTTGCGATCGCTGCATGGGATCGAAATCAAGCGGATTCGGTATGTGGATGCGAACGTTAGCGGCGCGCAAGTGATTGAAGTATGATCGTCAGCGATGACCCGGAGCCGCCGAGACGTAGTCCATGCACTTCTCGTCGCGTGTTCCATCAAAAATCGAAATGTAATGTTCAAACACGTACTATAGCAACACAATCTGTTTCTACATGAAATCATCACCTCCGTTTCCAAAGTCATCTAACGCCTCGTCGTAAACCTCAGTGTCGATTCTAGTGGTTTGTGAGAGACTGGCCTAGACGATAACAAGAAACGTACCTGCTAGACACCTTGGCTGCGCCCAAGATCGGCTTGGCCGTTGACTTTGGCTTCTTCTTCCCGCTCGCCTTGTCTCGCTGCTCCTTTTGCTTCTCGTTTGCGAGCGTGGTCAGACCACTCGCTGCTTTGCGGACCTCGACATCCCTGAGCGGTTCGGCCAATTGCCGTACATGGTGTTCGACGAACAATGGATAGAGAGGCTTGTCCTGATGTCGCTTGATGATGATTTCGACTATCTGAGCTGACAAGGCTTGGAACTCTTCCTTGGTGCGGGGATTCGCGGAAAGGAGTACATCGAGGTCTTGCGAGGACGAACCTGTAAGCGGATCTTGGCGATCGTATCCAAAATGTGATCGAGGGTTCGGATGACTCACCATCCAAGCTGGAGGCGCCGAGCAAGCTTGCTGCGTTCTCGAGATCGGCCAATATTTCTCTCTCCTTGTCTCGACGGGCCTTTTCGCGCGGATCGAGGACGGCGTCTTCGTCGTACTCGATATCGTCGTCGTCGTCTTCAGCTGCGCGGGCCGCCTTGGCTGCTTCCTTTTCAGCCAGCTTAGCTTTGAGGGTACCCTTCTTCTTTGGGGGAGCGACCGGTGGGGGAGCGGGCTTGGAATCTTCTTCATCATCGGACGATTCGTCCCAGTCGCTCTGGTGCGATTCAAGAAGATGTCGATCGTGCGATGTGGGCGCAACTTACGGCTGGTGTAGAGTCATCCTCGTCTTCGCCCTCCCACTTCCTTACGGGCGGCGGCGGTGGCATGTTTGGTGGGAGTAGTTCAAAGTCACGCGATTCCTAATTCGGACTCAATGACAACCTCAAGAAAAGTCTTGTTACAGCTCGCACTACCGCTCGTCAAGACACATGGATTTACACGGACAGCCCTGTCGCGCGCAGCGCTGGATCTGCCCCGACCGCACGCGGAGCCGCTCCCAGACTTGGCAGTGACAGCGCTGTTTGGACGCGGCGACGATGCACGGCGGACGCTCGTCCATGCATGGCTGGACGACGCGCGGTGTCGAATGAGACGGGACGGAGATGCGTCGACGCCGAGCATGCGCGACGTGTTGCACGCCCGGATGCAGATGAACGAACCAGTGCTCGGGCACCTCCCCGAGGTACGTCCTCTCATCCCACCCTCATTCCTTCCACTCATCCAGCACGGCAGGCATTCGCACTCCTCGCGACGTCGTTTTCTGCTTTACCCCTCGACCCCTCCCCCGTCCTCGCGCACGCCGCAGGTGTCGCAGACCAGGCGTGCTGGATCGCTGAACCCCGCGCGAAAGAGGTGAGCCCTCCTTTCGTGTGCTAGTGGCTGCTGACGGGTCTCGACACACCAGATGACGTGGTATGCCCGTCGCGCGACTGTGTCCGCCGTATACCTCGCTGCCGAACTACACCAACTCACGTCGCCCGGTACGGCTACGGCATTTCTGGACGACCTTCTCGAGAACTCGGGGGCAGTGGAGCAGGGACTGCGAGAGGTGTCGCTCTATGGGTCGTATATCCTGGACAGCTGGAAGGGCATCGTAAGGAGTCGGGGTTTGCTTTGACTATCTATTATATCGACGACGTGATGCGCATATGCGATAGATACTGGTAAGTCTGTGTCGCTCAGCCGAATCCTCGTGATGGCGAGAGAGGACCCCACATTGGTATGAACCAATGTGGGCACCGCATGGCAGGCTTGCAGCGAATAAGTGCCGGCGGGTAACCTGTGGGAATCGCCCCTCCACCACCACTTACGAGCAGGAATCTCCTTCCTCCCCACTCGTTATTGCCCCAAATGCAACCAATCTATCCGGGGTCGTGCCTCACATGTCACTAGCACCTCTGTGATCTGGCCAACTCCCTCGATAGGGCTTAAGATTGGTAGCTGGAACCCTAAACGGTCTCGGATGGGCAGCGGTAGGGGTAGCGGAGCCCCCTGACGAGAGCTTTCGCAGGCTCGAAACCGCTACCATCCCGCTCCCTTATCTGTCCCTACTCGTACTGTAGACCGTACCCTCTAACGGCCGGTTTCCCGATCCTAATCCTCGGAGAAGGATGTCAGACGGACGAGCAAACAGACCCGACCGCCCGAGTATCCTCTCCTCGCACACAGACCTCCATCTACGGTAGATCCCCTAATAGTGCACGTGACGACTCAGTTATTTGCGGACCTCGAAAAAGGTCGGCTGCCCATCATGCCAACGCACGATCGATCGGCCATCTTGGCCTTCCCAACAGAGACGATATTGAACATCCTCCGCTTCCTAGGTCCTCAAGACCTCATTCGTTTAATATCCGTACGTTTTCCTTAAGATCCCAAACTCCCCATTTACCCAGATCACAGGTATCAAAACACTTCCATGCAATCATTCACAGCCACCTTACATTTTGGCGCAACATGTACACCGAGACACTTACCCACCTCCCACTCCCGCCGGGCCCCTACCCCTGGCAATCTGCCCACTTTCTTGAGTGTGCCCTCGTCCACTCCGCACGCCTCGCGTGCACATGGACAACCACACTGTTTGCACCCCAGTCTTATGTTGTCCTGCGTCAAACCTTCGGGTCCGTGTTCGCGTTAGGCTACGACACAGACCCTTGGATCTACTGTGTTGAAGGGCGGTGGGTCATCACGGTTCAGAGCTGGAGTATGCCCAAGGCAGGTGACACCGCCGCCACGGAACTTTGGTTGCACGATATCAAGTCCGGCAGAGATCAGATTCTGTGGGAGGATTGTGACAGCGGCCTGACGTTGGCCCAGTGGTCCGCAACCTCCTTGATGACCCCACAAGCCCATATTGTCTACGTCGTCATTCATTTCGGATTGGGGAAGGTCGAGGATCCTGTGTGCATGACTCTGCTTCTGTGGGTGTAAGCATCTACATCTTTTCTCACCCTGTTCTTCACAGGAAACTACTCGAGTTTGTTGCCAACAATGACACGGGACACCTATCGGGCCCGACGCACACGCTTGATGTCCCGACATGGTGCCTGCCGCAACAAGCTGACAGCCCAGGCCTCCGCATTACAAGCACCAGCGGCTGTGGCTCGAAGGGCAACACACCTGCTTCGTATGCCTACATCTCGCTCTGCCCGGTCGGATGCCCCAGCCCCACTGGCATGCGCTCGCTCCTCTTTGACGTGCGCACTTGTTGGTTCTACAAGTTTCCCCGATTGTGGACGCAGCTGGTGAGTCAGTCGTCAATTGTCCTCGCCGGTTTTCCCAATGACTCAAAGGGAATGAAATTCATGCTCACACCGCTCTACGCATTTCGGGTCTATAGGATATACTGATAAACGACTGGTGGCCCCAGGGGGTCACAGTCCACTTTACGCCAATGCACCTCTTCGTGTTCAGCTGCGCCTATCTCTCCGAGGGAGTCGGCCCTTCAGCAGTCCAGACATTTGTCATCCCAAATCCGGATGTCAATCGCACAGAGTGTGGGCGCGATCGTGAGCGCAACCGCGACCACAACTCGAATCTGGGTTCGTCCAGCGCCGGTACGGGTACTGACACTGACACCAACACTACCACTGCCGTCGTCAGTGAGCTCCGCTTGACACACGAGATGTTGACCCACGACCCGATGGCCAATCCGATGCGGCTCATGCCCCTGTATAGCTGGACGGACGGGCTGATGAGGACGAGGACGCTGAGGATCATGCATTGGGGTCCCACTGAGGCGAGGAGTGCCTGGAGCAGTGGGGGCAGGGACGTGTGTTTTGTGTATACGGACTACGTGCTGCTTGCTGAGGAGGACAAGAGAGACGATACAGACAACGAAGACAACGAGCACCTGGATCTGTCCACAATAGTGCGCAGCACCAAGCATGTGCTCCCGATTGACGTCGTTTCCTTGCGCCAGCTGTTCACATTGCACGGGTCGTGGAAAAGGATCCTCTTTGGTGTGTCGCCTAACGGAATCGTGAGAGGGATATGTCATGTCTCATTGTCAAAGGAAGACGGTGCAAGGGCTGCAGTCACATACAAATTCACCGTGGACGCGTCCGCAGCTGTCTCCGCTACTGCTGTCATCGGAAACGGGTCGGCAGGGTGGGAATTGATGAACGCGATAAGGGACAGCGGGCACGGGATGGATGTGGCGGACGGGCGGATGTGGCACGTCAAACATAGTCCAGAGGAGAACCGGCGCCGCGCTGTCGTCATTGAATGTCAGTAACTCGGAGTGGTGCACCATGTCAGTTTGGTTGTTCAGTGTTGCCAGTTCCACAGGCGGGAGGAGGGAGGAATATGAACCCAAAAAAAATGTACATGTGTGTTTATCAGCAACAAAGGAAATGGAGGGAAAAGTAAAGGAGGAGGATGATCAGTTCTGTAGCCCAGACTCGCAGGGGGGAAGAAAGGGTCCATCCGCTTTAACTGTACCGCACCGCCGTCCATCCCCTGGACACCTGCTAGTGGGGCATGTTACAAATATACGAACTGGCAGATGCAAATCATGCGATGAACTTCTCGCCATTCGGCGAAAACTTGAAGGTGACGCAAAACATCTCTGCCAGTGTTCAAGTTGCTGTTGTTGTATACATATACATTCGCTTTGTAGAATACATATTACATTCTTCTTGATATACATACTAGGAATTGTTCGAGGTGGGCCCGTGCAATGCTCAAATTTAATCCCCTGAGGTACTTACTACCCATTCGTTATAGTAGGAGTCCAACCGAACAAGAACAACATCAATTTCTCATCCAGGTAAGGGAACTTCTTACTGCATTCGGCATTGACACATTCAAGTTTTATAAGAGCCTCACACCACCATCGTCTGTCTGGTGCCACTGCAAGAAACCTGCTGATCATTCATGTAAGCCCATCATATCTCAGTCTGAATTACCACTACGTGCGGTCATTGCAAATATAGTTCCTCACGCCAACACTAGTACTGAGTGTGCCACGCTTCCCTGCTTGGCCGAACTCACTGACCATGCCTTCGCCCTCGCCGATCAGTAAGTTGGAGATGACCCAAGCAACGTTCCTTCAGACATCTGCACCAAAAATTGTCAGGAAAGGATACCATACTCTGTGGAAGACCATGACAGAGAGGAACTCCCAATCAAAGTGGTCTTGTACCAGGGTGTGCCTGCGGTGCAAATCCAGCAAGTGGTCGTCGACTTTAAAACAGAGACCATGTAATACAATAGCTATTCAAGTCTTCCCATAGAAATTATCGAGCATGTTCGACAAGAGATAAAGTTATATCTGCAGGAGTCGTTGCAGATCCTGCGGGATGCATGGATGACATCCAAAGATTGTGACGCTTGGCAGGTAAGGTAGTTTTTTCTTTCTTTTGACCTAACGAATCTGTGTCAGGACTTCTTGAAACATCTCGAATTGAATGGTATTTCCTCCAGCCAGAGGTGCCGGCTATAGTACACGGACTCTGCCAACTTGAACACTGCCTGGCTTCTACTCCATGTCCTTCATATCCTGGTGGAAGCACAAAACTCGGCTGCCTTTTTGGTCCAGAATCATCATTGACTCTGCCATCCATACTCATACCATGTAAGTCTTTATGCCTGTTACCTCAACCGTTGTCTTCACCTGTCCAATTGTGTCCTGGCCATTACCTTGAAGTGGAAGTAAATCTTGCCAGTGGTTACATGAGTTTGATGGAGGGCGGAGATTAATGATGAAGTGAATATGGACTGAAGTCTCATTGCAAGTCAAAGTTGCAATGACCATCCAAGTCTGACGTCGCCCAGTATGGCTACGGCATTTCTGGACGACCTTCTTGAGAACTCAGGGGCAGTGGTGCAGGGGTGCGGGAGGTGTCGCTCTATGGGTCGTATATCCTGGACAGCTGGAAGGGCATCGCAAGGAGTCGGGGTTTGCTTTGACTATCTATTACATCAATGTAGTGCACGTGACGACTCAGTTATCTGCGGACCTCAAAAAAGGTGAACGGTCAACCGATTTACCCGCTGTCCATTATGTCAACGCTAGTGATGGGTGGGGCCAGGCTTCAAGCCCTGAGCCAAGCCAAGCTTAGCCGACTTAGGCCGGGCTGAGCCAGGCCTTTCTCGGAAGCTCCACCGGCCTAGGGCTCAAGCTTTCATTTCCTCTCTACCCTTGGCCGGAGTCGAGGCTGGGGTTCAGCATCTGCAAACTTCACAAAGTCTACATAGTGATATGTAGTCTATGACGAGCAGGCATGTAAATGGCAGAGTGGAACACTACTGCTTACCTGGGTAGTTGCTTTGGTGGTCACACGAGAGTGGGAGGGAAAAGCGTTATATTGGTGGCGCCATAAGGGCTGCCTATATAT
>JBBPOS010000707.1:0-12464 GCA_038091575.1 Leccinum subgranulosum
CTCCAAGTGGGTTATAACAGGATCAGACTCCCGCACCGCCGACGTGTGGGACATCTCCACGGGCGAAAGACATCCCAAGCTTGGACCTCTCAGACACGAGTACAACGTGATCGCAGTCAAGATCTGTCCTTGTGGCAGGCGCATCGCTACGGCAACTCTCTTTGGCTCAATACGAATCTTCTCCGCTATTTCGGGCCAAAAGATCGTCACCCTACCCGTCGGAGTCACCGTGTCACCGACCCTCGCCCACCCAAACGTCACGCTCGCTTGGCTCGCCAACTCGAAGCGCCCACAGCTTTTAGCAGTGTCTCAGGGCCAGATCAAATGTCTTGACGCTAACGACGGATCCGTTATCATCCAATGGCCGCTCCGCGGCGTCACCCACCCCTCATCTATCATTCTATCATCCAACAACAAACTTATCACGTATACTCTGAACAGCTCCGTCATTATACGAGACATAACGACCGGTCACCAGATCGGTGATACCCTCAAACATAACAGCAATGTTTCATGTATTGCCCTCTCTCCCGAAAGCGATCGCCTCATAGTCGGGGCAGACACAAAGTTCACTCTTTATGATCTTCGAAAGCTTCCTATTGATACCTCCTACTTCCGTGATGTGATTACTTCTCTCGTGTTACCTACTCAATCTGATTGATCATGTGCCAGACTACCACAGAGTGTGCTGCGTCATGTGCACATCACGAAGAGGATACAGTTCAGAAAACCCCACCTGTAAGTGGCTGCCGACAGTTCTGCTGCCAATAAATTTAGTTTTATGGTTTATTTTCAGACCACATATGATCGGGTTCCTCTCCTGAGCATCATCAATGCTGCGGTCAAGCCTTGGCTCCACAGTTACCTAGATAGTGCAGGAGAAGTACTCTCAAAAAAGATCGAAAAATCCATGCCTGTGGCTGATCATAACATGTATGCTAATCGGGCTCTCATACAAGGTCGTTTAGGAGATGGGAATCTAGCATTGGAAGATGCGGAAAAGGTGACATTTAATTTTCCCTTCCACATTTTGTGCTTACTTGAGTATAAAACCAGTCTCTCTCCCTCAAAAAGTCTCCAATAGGTCAGATTGCGAAAACCATAGCCATTATATGCCAGGGAGACTATGCATTGGCTATGCAGGAGATTCCTAAAGTATTGCAGAATGGCCATTTGGTGCAGCATACATTCCTTTTGAGAGTCATTCAGGTTTGTACTCAGTATCTTCAAGTCTCAACTTCTACTTCATTACTGGTTCTTGTTGAAAGAGCATTCTCTCTTGTTTGTCTGGGAAGTATGAGGAAGAAATTTCCCATGTAATGAGCTTGAGCAAGGATAAAAAGGAATCACAGCTATTGTTTCTTGTTCAGGTATGTACTCAATTAATGGCACTGATCTTCAATTTCAAAATGCTTTTCTCAGGGAAATATGCACTTGTATAAGGGGAAATTTGAGGATGCAATGCAGTCCTTGAAGAAAGCTCAAGTCCCAAATATTTTCCCCCATGATATTACTCCAGAAATGTGGTCCATCTCTTATGTATGGTATTCCTCTACTGAAAATTAAATTCATGGATACTAATTTAATCCCCAGATTTTTGGATGGAAGTTCAGTGGTTTCGGAATCCAGGTTCAACAGAGAAAATGTGAATTTCTGCTAAAGGGAGGAAACTCAGAGGCTGCAGATCTCTTTCTTGAACTGAAGTTGAACACCTATCAAAGAGAGATTGCAACACATGCAGAACTCTCAAGCTGGGCTTTAGGTATGCAATCATGATCTTAGAGTGAATAACAATATTCAAGAGCCTTCTTGCAGCATTTGGAAGAGATTGTCTCAAAAAACTTGAGGGACTTGGAGATGCAGCCTTGGCTGCCAAGAACTACAATGAAGCCATCAAACACTACAAAGCAGTGGAGCCCCTGATAGCAGCTCCAAAATTGAAATATGGTCTGCTGATCAAGAGAAGTGAAGCACTTGTAGAATGTGGCAAGGAAAACTGGGATCAGGCTTTGAAAGATGCAAATGAGGTACAACCATTCTTTCATGCTTGTGTTTATATTTATGAGTCACTTCCAGGCAATCAGAATAGACTCGTTAATTCCTTGGGGCTTTGAGCGGAAGCATGCAGTGTTGTACAAATACCAAGACACTCAGGAAGCAGCTGAAGCACTAGATCAAGTAATTTCCTTACTCGGGTCCTCTAAAGATCCCAAGTCAGCTGGTAAAAATATTAATATTTTGCGTCACATTTCCATCCACTCACAGCTTCTTGTTGACAGAACTGCAAAGCCAGGGTGTAAAGCCCCAGGAGAGAAAGAAAGACATACTCGAGGTCATCAAAGTCACCCTCGAACAACCCCGCCCGCATATACTGATCAACACCGAAAATGGACATCTCTGCGACAAGGAAAAACAAACAGAGACGTTCAGAGGAAACTTGGAATACAAAGAACTTGTTCTGTCCCCGACGTTGTCGGTTAGTGATGATGATGCCTCATGGAAAAAAGTCATCCGGGATTACTTCCGCTTTTCTACGCTATCTCATACATGGGAGGACGCAGGCGAACCCGAATTCCGCAGTGTCGAGAAGATATCGATCGACAAACTTGAGCCGTCGCTTCCTAACACGAAGTTGCAAATGTTCTGTTCCAAGACTCGTGAACACGGTTACCGGTGGGCTTGGAGTGATACGTGTTGTATCAACAAGGCCGAAAAGGAGGTGTTGAACGCGTCGCTGCGATCCATGTATCGATGGTATTCCGAGTCGTCGCTTACCATCGTTCACCTCAAGGGTGTATACGATCAGCTGGATGTCGACACTATGATGCAGATTTTGGAAGATCTCCTCAAGGACTTTGTGGAGTGTAGGTGGAACCAGCGAGCGTGGACCCTGCAGGAGTACTTCGCCTCCAAGGTTATCCATTTTTACACCAATGATTGGAAGCCGTACCTCCCCATCTCAGGTCGTCATTCCGACACCTACGTCACTAATCACAAGAATCATCGTGCCATTCAACAAGGGATGGAACTCGTCACTGGGCTCAAACCGGAACATCTCGCCGCCCTGAAGCCTGGGTCTGACAACGCACGCCAAAAGCTCCACCTGGCTTCGACGCGCTCAGCTACCAAGAAGGAGGACATTGCCTATTCTCTGTTGGGTATCTTCAAGATCACTATCGAGACCATCTACGGCGATGACGAGGTGCCCCGTGCACTCGGTCGTCTCCTGGGTGCGTTACTCACCCAATCCGCCGATGTTACCATCCTGGCTTGGACTGGAAAGCCATCTGAATATAACACATGTCTTCCTACCGACATCATCGTATACGGGGAGCCGGAATCTCTGCATGTTCCCCCTCCGATCGAAGAGACGACGCTCCCCGCCTCGATTCCGGACATGCTTTCTGGCCTTCTACCTTCGTGTCTTGATTCCGTCGTAAAGCTCTATGACCGCCTGATCGACTTACCACCACCGGATCTCCACCACGGCCGTCTCAAGTTGCCATGCATCCGGTTTCAGCTGGGCTCCGTTACGGAAGATCCGCACACCCACAACTACCTAGCGACGGGACCGTTCTTCAGCGAGAAAGTTCTGCTGAAGCCGGCGGAGGACCCGTTCCCCTCGCGCAACATGGTCCTCGTGCATCCTTGGTTCAGATACCTACAGGACCTTGGCAACCCCCCGTTGGACTACTCTGCCCGGCGTGAAAGTGCATTGAAGCTTTTCCTCGCTCTCAAACAGCCATTCGGTGCTCTGTTGCTTGCTCGGGATAACTCCTCTGGTGATTACAAGCGTATCGCCACCGAGCAACTCATCAAGGTGCAGATTCGCGAAGACGTATCTCCGGATCAACTCTTCGAAAACACAAGTGTGCTTTACATACGCTAGTGGCTATCTCCCTTTCCTCGAGTACTACTGATAGGTTTCTTTGCCGTGTTTATGTTCGCTGTTGCTACCTTCAGTCTTTTTCCAATCGCTTATACTCGATTTTTGTGCTACGTATATGCTTCCTTCCCCGACTACACACCTCTCGTTCTTAGAAGAACTTGTCGTCAGTCTTACAAGTCTCTCAACTTTGGTCACTGTACTACTATGACTATATGCAAGAAATGCGACGAGGTAGAGTCAAGATTATGAGAAGGACAGGCAATGAGTCACATACGAACACCTTGGCGCCTGACTCCCTGATGCGTCCGAGAACGGTCATCAGTACTGATGACCAACCTCCTTCGTGTAGAGGTGGTTGTCGAACCGAAGATCCCACCCTTCGCACCTTTGAAAGCCTGCGGACGGATACATTCGTCACAAGTCCACTCACGCAGAAGTGCACTTCGATCCTCTCGAGCACTGGCGCCGCGAGCGTGTACGGCGGTGGCTCCATTGAAAGCGGGATCGGGGTGGGGTGGCGCGACCGCTGTGATCGAGGAAGTGGAGTGAGTCATTGGCGTCATAAGGCCCGGTCTCACGGCGCTGCCTGAGACGCAGCTGTCATCACTAAACGAGAACAATCGAAAAAAGAGGACAGCAGGATCGCGGACGAGCATCCGGATCTCGCCTCGGTGCGTCGGCATCACCACTCCTTTCCCACCGCCTACGTAGTACCTCCGAGAAAATCCCCCTACTAGGTCTTGTTGACGAAGTTGAGGTGATGACACTCCAAATAGTAGAAAACATTTCGCTCACCCGAAGATACAGCCACCACCCAGTCATGCTCGACATAGTAGTTGAGCGATTTGATGCAACATGGAACCCTTTGGTACCTCTGTGTATCTTCGAAAGCGAGATGCGTTTGGATTGAACAGGGTGCCGCACGGGTGTTGTCAAAGGACTCCTGAGAAATTCTGCTTTGGGCCCCTTTTTCCTGGATTGGGAACCAAGTAATTCGCTGCTGTATGATTCAGATACATACATATGTACGAAAAGTTACAACGTACCGATAGAAGCAAGCACGGCTAGTGACCTAAAAAGGAAGGCACGTCAAGGCTTTGACGTGCCTTCCTTTTACGGACATTCCTACGACCACTCCGATTGTAGAACGAGAGCGGACTGGAAGGAGACGACAACAGGGAGACAACGGGGGCACGTACTACGAGCGAGCAAGCAATCAAAGCCAGTGTTCTACCGAACAGCGAGATCGTTCGCTGGCTGTGGATGTAGAAGAAAGGATTTGGATCGTGAAGCCGAGGCTAAGAGCCGACTCGGTCTTGGTGTGCTCGATGAAATCTTTGCTGTCCGCGGCGACCTTCGGGGGATGACGGCGGTGATCGTTATCACACCCTGGGATGTGCACCGTGGGTCAGAATGAGTGGAACAGCGCGCGGGAGACTGAGTCGTCTGTGGTGGATGGAGTGAGGTCTGCAGCGCCGCTTTTCTCTGTCGTGATGAAATTTCCAACATCGTCCTTGTCTTCCTCCTCGTTCGCAGTACCTTCTTCTTAAATCTCAACATACGACTCTTCACGATGTTCCTCTTCGATGATCTCCGCGTCAGATGATTTTCGCGCTTCTTGGGTCTCCAGATTTGAGTTTCAGTGGTGCTTGATGGGAGGAAGGAGTCTTCTGGACCTGGTGGCCGCAGACCCGGTATATGCGGTGCCCTTGCCTACAAAGATAGCTCCGAAACGACTGATGGAGACGGGATTGAAACCGAAGGAGACGGAGGGGGTGATCCTCAAGCTAGGTTGAGTCATGAGGATGTCAGAACCAGAAGCCGGTATATGCCCATCAATGGACTGCAGCTTGTGATATTCATCGCGTCCACATCTAAGAAGCGAGGTGGGAATGAGGGCTATGTTGCTGAAGCAAACATCGTCGTGAGTTAATTGGAAGTAACGTCGCAGGCTGTCGTTACTTGCCGACAAACGGAAGGCGATGAGACAGCAAAGACGCAGAGAGAAAACAAACATACTAGTGACTTATCTTTGGAAAACTTGTTGCTCAGGTTCACTGACGAGAAGAGGAGGCGCGTAGAGGACGGAAGGTGGCACAAGATTTAAATTAGCTAATAGCTAATGAGGGCACTGGACTTTCGACTCCGAGTCTTCGCCGCAACCTACTTTCAGTTTTATAAGACTCTACGTTAATGATCTTCATTGTAGTTGCGAAGCATACTGTTCTCCACCTCTCTGGTGACATCATCTTACCTCGTTGTCGCGGTTGTCGGGCTGCCAACTTTGATGCACAGCACTGGCAGTTGTCTCCGTCTTCCTCTCGACTAATCTCACACGCCACTGGCAATAATATTACTTTGGATTCCAAGCGAGTGTCCCGGCCTCAGCTACACCCTTCAAGGTACTCTTCTCCTTGATCACCGTCGAGTCCTGAAAGTTCAGTGGAACCGTCTCGATCTTCCGTAAAGGACCTCTCGATGCCGAACCAGTGGGTGAGGACATTTGTTCTCCAACGACTCGTCTCCTGACGACCATGCGTATACTGGCATGCCAAGTTCCAACTACGACACACATAGGCTATTTTCATGATTCCATTATTCAATATGCAGTTCGCGTCGCCAGTGCCAGTGGTGGACGAAGTATCCCCGGTTGTCCTAGGTTCAAAGCGCACAAGGTGTTGGTTCTCGATTGACGCCCGTCTACCACAATAATACAGAAGGTTTACAAGGCACATCAACAGCGGCCCTGCATTGCGTTGCAACCTTCATCCCAGTGATCCCACCCTTTGCTTTCTACTACGCTTTGGCATGTCCGGAAGGGACGAAATTGATTGTCACACTTGAGGCTTGCAGCCTCCACATGCCTCAAAACGGTTGCCTCTTTTTCGCTTGCTCTTTACATCACTCTCCACTCGAAATTTGTTCCTGTCCGACCACACTCGTTTGGTGGATCAATGAGTCTCGGAATCCATTTGCGATAACCATTGACTCGTATGACAGACAATTTTCAAGACGAGTCAGAATGAATCCCTACTTGCACGAAGGCCAACTCCGTATACATGGTTGATAAGACCAAAAAAAAAAATTGTATTTCTACTTTATAACAACCATTCATTGCTGACTGAGAGCAAGAGAGCGCAAGGTATAGTCGATACACTGGCATCCTCAACACCTATTTGTACATGTAGTGTTCGAAGCCCTGCGCAACACTTACTCATATATTCCCTGCAGTCCATGCTGTTTTTATAGGTTGCCTCCGAGGTGAATATATGTCGTTAGACCCCGGGAATGGATATGACCAACGCCGAGCCGGACGGGATATCCCAGCCTGTGGTCGGAGTTGTGCTAGAGTGGCGGTATATGTTCTTGCGTGGTTTGCAGGTCACAGTAGTGCGAACGAGTACCGTCGTGCACGACGGCCGCAACGATTCAATGACCTGCGTGAGCCATGATAAGCTCGGTATGCGGGAGACGGGAAGACGCTTACCGACGACGAAAATCCCAGGTTGGATGTCACGGAGACGTTCAACACTCTTGGGGCCATCCGAGCGTGTATAGTTCGGGATGCGTCCAGACAACAACAGAAAATGATGACCTGAATAATGATAGATGAATAAATACGGTGGACGACTATCAAAGCCGTTAAGGACGATCTGCGAGTGAGCAGAAATTTAATCTTCCCGCACGCGTTAAGAGTTGGGTTGGACGACTTACTAAAATTCGCCCGGGAGAAAGTCAAGATACGATGCAGAAGCCAAAGGCCGTAGCGCGCATCTCGTCTATCAGGGGATCAAAGGTATCAGAGGAATGTGGATAGTCGGGTGGGTCGGAGGTGAGGTAAGGTGACGATGTAAGGAGTGATTCCAATGGTTTATAGTCGTCCATTCTGGATAGGCAGGCGTAGATTACAAGCAGGAGCGAGTAAATCTGGCCGAAGAAACATTGCTGGGTAGGAGTTGTCTTCGAGTCCACACATTTTATACTTGTCGTCCAAGAAATGGGTAGCCATTTCGGTTCAAGGTTGTGGTATTCCTATTCATCCCCGTTTATGGCAACATTGAACCGCAATATGTCAATTCCGTCGCTTACCATCGTTCGCGGGGTTTAAAATTAAAATGACGCTTTGAGCCGAGACGCCCGTTATAACCAAAGCTCTGTCAACAACATAAGCGCTACACTTGATTGCGAATCGCGATTGTCCTTTGAGTTCAAAGTTTAGTTGTTTGATTGTTATGTTCCGTTTTCATTTTGACCTGGAAAATGCTTTGGACGAGGCCACGTTTCCAACAGAGACGACACCGCCTCCTGAGAAAGTGCATGAATCAACTTCACAGCAGTCTGCTGTGCCGTTCGCCGAAATTGATCTTGATTCGTTGGTAAGCACACGGTGCATTCTCCTTGCCAAATCTGACCGTCACCCCGCTCGGAAGTCTAGCTGGAAGCCTTACCCGATCAATTGTCTTGCTCGTTCGTATCTGTTCCGTCATCTGACGGACGTGCTCCTGGCCTGAAGATTGCCCGCCGAGACCTGTTCGATGCGCGGTTCCAGCTCATCTCCGAAGGCACGGTCGACGGTGACGCCCCGATCGCACCGCAAGCACCTGGGTCAGACCCCTGTCCTGCCGTATCAGCACTTCAGTTCATCGATAACCCCTCCGATCTCGTTCCCCTCGTATACGAGGGCGGCCTGAAAACATGGGACTGTAGCCTCGATCTGGCCAGCTGCCTCAGACGCGACGGTCTCGCAACCAACGTCGCCAAGGGCCAACGTGTGCTAGAGGTAAGATAAGGATCGCTGCATGATCCGTCCCATTTAGCCCTAATCGCGCGCCCCATTGTTCACCTTATGTTCATAGCTGGGCTGCGGGACTGCCATTCCAACTGTCTGTCTTCTTCAGGACATATTTGCGGCTAGACCTGTAAATAATAACACTGAGATACACATGCACCTACAAGACTACAATGCCTCCGTTCTGCAATTAGTAACCGTGCCGAACGTCGTCCTCGCTTGGTGTAAGTTGTGTTGTTACACTGCCTGCCCCTTGATAGGCTCCACATGCTAACCCAGTGTTGTTAATTAAAATATGTCCTCCGCTCCTCACCTTTCCACAAACTTCCAGACACCTCCCCAGCGGCAGCAGCCTACCGCGATTCGGAAGCCCACACGTCCGTCGAAAACGGTGACGATGAGTCAGAGCTCCATATCACCCCCGAGCTCCTGACTGCATTTAAAACTTCGTTGCGTGCCCACGGACTCTGCTTCCGCTTCTTTTACGGCTCCTGGGACACTTTCGACCTCAGCCTCACCGGAGGCCCTTACCACCTGATCCTCACGTCCGAGACCGTGTACCACCCAGGAAGCCTCCCGGGCTTGGTTCGTCTCTTGCGCGACGGGTCTTATGTTTCTTCTAGTCTCGAACCTGATCCTGGCTCTGCTGACAGCAGCGAGGGAGGACGTGCACATGCGTATGGTTGTCTTGTCGCGGCGAAAACGGTCTATTTCGGTGTCGGAGGCGGCGTTGCCGAGTTTATCCGATATGTAGAAGAGGACGAGGTAAGTGGTGATGGCGGAGATCCTGTTGGTGGTGGCCGAGTGGAAACAATCATGGAAAAGTCGACGGGCGTGAGCAGAAGAGTGATGCGCGTACGATGGGACGCACGTAATTAGCGGAGGCATTAGATCAGGCCATAACTGAAACGTTTGTTTGGGGTTGGTACCATCAGTTTGAGTCGCTCGTGTCGTTCAGCAAGATGGTGAATGGGAATGTGGGTGGTTAACATGGGCCTACGTGGGTGAATGGTGCTGTTGTCAAGAGGTTGTGCGCCATCAAAATGCATTCTCATGAGCTCCCAGGCGACTGCAGAAGAAAAAATGTGGACAAATCCGGACTCGAACCGGAGACCCCCCGCAGTCAGCACCATGCTAAGCGGATGTGATAACCAGCTACACCATATGCCCGACGATATCTCGCATTAAGTACGATGCATCATGATTGCCAGCCCATTTGTGTTTGATTAGACAAGCGGTCGCAACCTGGTCAAGCTACGCACGCACCTGCCAGCCCGAGATATGGAACTTGGAAGGTTCTGCATACTCCTAGTGATGCACCATTGAATCCAAAGTGTCTCCTGAGTATGTAACACTCTCGACCGAGCGCTGAGGAGGAGATGTGGCAGCTGTCGCTATGACCCGACGGTGCCGTTCGAGATCCCAGTCGAGGGATCCCATTTTCAAAGCTATCCCGGGCCAAAAATGAGTGAACATCTACATAAGCTCACCAGTATCATCATGTATGGCAGTATGTATTACTGGCACCCGATGTAGAAGAAACCCTCCGAGTCGTTTGTGTCCAGCCGTGGTATCCAAGGGAAGAATGTCATAAGCAGCAACGTGTCCGAATCCAGCATCGGGTATTATCCTCGCCAAGTTGCTCTCCCACATGACCCTATCGCCGATTTGAGGCGGTTCTGATAAAAATAATCATGCCGTTGCACCTGTGGCCCACCATCTGTCCATCGTTCCGAGCGGATAAATACAATTGACCTCCCTCAACGGTTTGTGTCTCGCTCTCTTGCCATGTCCCGGCCACCATCCCTCGTTCTCCTGCCAGTCGCCCTCTCGTTGCTTGCCTTCGTGCAAGCCCAGGGTCCACCGCCAAGTAGTAGCTGGCCTCAGGTGTATCCTGGTATGCCAAGTGGTGATTACAGTCCAGAATGGCAGAACTGTGCGTCCTTGTGTGCTCCTTTCCGCCAGTTCACGCCATGACGACGTTGTTATTCGTAGATTTTCAGGTGACAGAAAGCCTCCCAAACGTGACATGGCCGCTTTCTCGGAACTGGGCTGGAAATATCCCCGTCCAGAGAGCAGGTCACCCGAACGATACCCTGTTCTTTTGGGCATTCGAATCTTCGAACGGATCGTTCACCGCGAATAGTACTGAGCCTTGGGGGATCTGGCTGAATGGAGGGTGAGTCCACAAGCGCATATATGCTATGCACTTAATGATCCTGTGTAGTCCTGGCTCTTCGAGTCTCATTGGACTCTTGTTTGAGGTACGTTCATCTATGCTGGCTATTCCCGCGAATTCGTGTTGACGTATTTGGCTCAGCATGGTCCCATCAATATCTTGAGTAATTATTCTGCGACTGAAAACCACTATGCATGGACGACTGTTGCCGATTATGTGTACATCGACCAGCCAGTGTAAGTACGTCGACCGTCATCTTTATAATGGTAGATTTACGTACTCCCATCAGTGGCACTGGGTTCGGTACAGCTGATGCGGACGGCCAGAGTGAGCATGCCACCTACGTTCTAATACTTGTTGTTTAGTGGTTCTGATTTCCCCGATCAGTTGCCGACGAGGACCAGATGGGTGCCGATTTCGTGAGCATCCACATTGACTCTACCCAACCATTGACGTACTGATGCAAGTATCCGTAGATGGGATTCCTCGAAAATTTCGTAAAAGTGTTCCCCAGTCTCGCCACGCGACCTCTGTATCTTACTGGTGAAAGCTATGCTGGGACGTTCATAGTATGTGTTCTCATCTGCGTCATGCGAGTCCGTATAACACTGATTCAGCCATACATCACTAAAGCATACTTTGAGACGGAGAATCCTCCTGTTAACCTGACGAGAATCGCCATTGGAGACGGAACGATTACGTCTCAAGAGACATGTGTGCAATTACCTGTGGTCAGCGTGTTGGAAACATACCCGCAAATCATTGGATATGATCCGGTGGTGTTTGAGTACTTCCAAGAACAGTTCGTTGCACACGGTGATGGATGCCACAGGGGTGCTAACTTTCCGTTCAGGAGCAAACTCTGCGGGTATAATTTAACGCTGCAGTACCCCCAGCCAGAGCACTACCCAAGTCTGAACGCTCCGGTGCCGCCTTCCACTTTCAGTAGTACCCTTGGGAAAGACAGCTCGAAAGTCACAAGGCGAGGGATCATGTCTGATGTACAGATCCAGCATGCTGCTCGGTTGAGAGAGAGAGATGGATCACCGTTGAAGCACCACGAGAGACTTCTTGCGCGCGATATGTGGAAACGGGACTTGTCTGGTCGAGCGAACGGCACGATCGACCCCTGGTATTTGTGTGACATCTATGACGAGATGATCGATTATGCTCTCAATTTCACTTTCCCTTGGTGTAGGTCTCCCTTGCTTCGAGTCGCGCTCATATCTGATTTCGTTCGTCAGCGTTGGGTCATGAATTTGATTACTACAATATTCCAGATGCCCTGAGCCCCGAAGTGGCAATGGATGCTAGTGTTTTTCTAAATGGTTCATACGATTCGTGGAATTACTGGGTGATGTTGACTGATGTACACTCCTCAGATGCCTCGACACGTGCTGCGCTCCATGCACCTACAAGCAAGGACTGGTCGGAATTTGTTTACCCCTTCGCACCGACCAACGCCTCTGGTAAGCCATTCTTTGTGTTGGTTTACAGTGAATTTAAGCTTGTTCAGTTAATGTCTACGGCGACCCAAGTGAGCTTCTATCCTTATTTTAGCTGTACATCGTCATTTACTCGCTACTCTCCTCTAGGCATTGAGTGAG
>JBBPOS010000708.1:0-12441 GCA_038091575.1 Leccinum subgranulosum
TGCTCATTACTACATACTACTTGCGCTCAGAAGAGGCAGCAAAGTATGGGGGAGTGTTGAACGAGCACTATTTAGTAGCTCCGAATGCTCTATGATTATATAATAACGACCTAGTATGCAGTAGATTACATAATCCTCCTTTGTCGTATATAAGATTCAGACCCAGCATCTGAGTTATAATAAGATCTTGTTCTCTTACCACTACGTTCGATAACACCTCAACGCTGACACCTGGTGAGTACCGGTAGTCCTCTACCTCGGTAGTCTACGGTTTCTACAACACACCACACGCTACCCCCGCAAAAGGGACTCATTTGATAGAACGAACGAAGGGTTCGTTGGAAACACCAAAGAGGTATGCTCCAGCCATTAATGTTTTTCATAAAATCTACTAATGCCTCGTTCCCTAGCAAGCATCCCGTTAGACAATGCCGCCTGAGCAGTCTCCCTTCCGGTGACTCTCGAACCCCAGGCTGTCGCACTGCAGCTTTAGCAAGAGCTGCCAAACAGGGTCATCACACACGGGCGCAACCATTGGCAGGCTAGTTGGGGGGACGTGTTTGATGAGATGCCATGGGTCGTGACCGGTCACCACTGACTCACGGGATGGAGTCTGTGGTGATCGCGTATCGTGTGGTGATATATGTGTGCTACTTGTAAATTTCTTGTTTGTATTCACTGTACGGACTTGCCATCGGTCTGAACTGGTCTTGAACTGGTCTGAACCGGTCTGAACTGATTATTGGTTTAAGTTAGTCGGAACTGAGACTAAACTGGGTGAGACCGGAACTGCAGTTAATTGGCAGCTCGGTTGGGTTATGTAAACTAAAATATCTCGGAACCAATGGGAACCGGAACCAGTTCGTGGTTAACCGGACTGTGGCAACACTACTTGAACTTTCTGACATCTTGAACACCAGGAAACAATAGCGTCTGCAAGGAAGATGCAATAACCAGTCATTGATCGTCTTGTTTCTAGGTCACCAGCCCAATCAGTGTCACAGTAGGTAGTGAAACTCGCATTCTTAGCTAATCTATTGAATGTGATACACATGTTTTTGGTATAAGCAAGATATCAAACGATGTAAAGCGCTCGAATTGAGATGATCCTCTGTGGGATTTGCGGAAAATTGTGACATCTTGATAACAGCATAGGCAATGTCTGGGCGTATTCCAAGCATGATATAAAGAAGAGATCCGATCACAGATTGATATTGGGATCGTCTTTTTGGATCTTCTTTTTCTTGATTAGGACTTGGATTATATCCGGAAAGAAGTGGTGTATGAGCATGTTTACAATTCTCTAGCTAGAATCGTTGAATGACTTTCTCAGCATAGGCACATTGGTCAAGTCTCAGAGTTCGTTTCTTTCAATCTCTGGTAATACGCATGCCAAGATATTCTGTAGCATTGCCTAGTATCCTTGATTCTCATCGATCTGTAAAAGTCTTCATGTGACTCTGGATGAGTTTGAGGTTTGAACCCATAAAAAGAGCATCATCAACATAAACTACGAAGATGATCTTATTTTTGCCTATATACTTGATATAGACTCCAGGATCTGAAGTCGTACGTTTGAATCCCATTTGCTGTAGAGATTTGTGTAGAGCTTTGTTCCATTTTATGGCCACTTGCTTGAGTCCATAAATTGATTTTCTTAGGCGACAAACTTTGTTTTCTTTGCCTTTTTTGATAAAACCTTCTGGTTGAACCATATAAAGCTCCTCGTTGTCATCAAGTTCTCCAAAGAGAAAAGCTGTCTTGACATCCAGTGCTTTTATCTCCCAGTCTTCTAGAGCTGCTAAGGCTAGGATTAGCCTGACGGTTTCGAACCGTGCAATGAAGGAAAAGGTTTCTTCGAAATCTATTCCGTAGATTTGAGTAAAGCCTTTTGCAACAAATCGAGCTTTCTTGCGACCATCGCTCTTTGTCACATATACCCATCTCCTTGTGATGGGTTTATGACCTGGAGGTAGATCTGCAAGTTCCCAAACATTTCGATCATAGAGGGATTCCATTTCTTCTTCCATAGCTTTTTGCCATTCCTTTTGATCTGCTGGTGTCATCTTTTTGTCATAGAGGGATTCCATTTCTTCTTCCATAGCTTTTTGCCATTCCTTTTGATCTGCTGGTGTCATCTTTTTGACGTCTCGGTAATGTACTGGTGTTTTATCAACAGCTATCATTGCAGCAACAAAATGCTGGTGAATCCATTTAGCACTGAATGCTTGTGCTAATGGTTCATCATCATACAGATCATTCATATCATTGTCTCTAAAAATAGTAGGGACGGTATCTTCCAGAATTGGAGTTAAGTCCATACTTGGAGTAATTGGAGATAATGGAGATAACTCCTCCTGAATTGTTTCCATAGGAATTTCCTGTCGAGATAAAGAAGTCTTGATTTCCAGTGGAGTCTTGTCTCCATACATGTTATCTGGTAAGATATGACATGTGGGAACACGAGAAGATCTTCAGGATCGAGTCCGTGATTCTTCTCCTATGACCTGAGTCAGGTGATGTAGAATCTTTCAAGATTACAATCTTCTTGTTCATCATTTGGTGTGCCTCTGGTATCTCTAGGAATATCAGGTAATTCATTTCCAAATTCATCATATCGATCTAATAATCAACATTTATGTTGATGAACACGTTCTGGTGAAGTATGACAATGAATAGAAGTATCTTGAAGTGGTCTTCTTGGTCCACATAAAAGAGGACTAGGAACACGATGAAGTGTCTCAGATGTTTCTTCAGTATCAGGTCTTTCTGTAAGTTCTGATATGGAAGCTGGTAAGGAAGGAAGATTCGAATGAATCAGAATCTCTTCAGGATTTTGAGATAAATCCCAATAATCCTTTGGTACTGATTTTGATGAATGTGGTGATGAATGTCTCGAATGATCTATTGATTGATTCGGTAAAGGTAAATATGGAAGTGGAAAAGGTTGTTGGGGAGCAGGTTGAGGAATTTGTGGAAAATAGATTATCTGATAAGGAGGTCTCTGTTTTCCAGAATCCTTGTTTCCAGGTGTCAAAGCTTCAATATTTGAAGAGGTGTTGGGAATAGAGGAAAGTTTGTCTATTGGAGCTATTTTCTTTGAGCAAAAAGGGAAATTTCCTTCATCAAAAGTAGCTGTTGAGGAGATAAAGACTCGTCGACATGTAGGACAGTAAAAGTGATATGCTTTTGATCCCTGTTCATATCCTATGAAAATCATTTCTTTTGCCTTTGGTGAAAGTTTGTTCTGTTATATATCTTTAGGAATAAAGACATAGGCTTTACAACCGAATACTCGGAAGTAAGAAATATCAGGTTTCTTTCCTAGGAAGATCTCAGCTGGGGTTTTCCATAAATGACGACGCATAGGTTGTCTGTTATAAATGTGTAGTGCTGTTTCACATGTGTCTTGCCAGAATGAATTGGGAAGACAAGCATTAAGACATATGGCTTGAGCTTTTTCCATGATGGTTTGATTAAATCTCTCTGCTCTACCATTCTGTTGTGGTAGATGAGGGACGGAATACTAGTGAGCGATACCTTTGGACATGAAGAACTGTAAAAGATCCTGTCCAAGATACTCCCCCCCACAGTCCGAACGTACAGAGGTAACAAAGAGGCCAGTCAAGGTCTGCATGGAAAACCAGATCACGGAACTGCAAAGCAGTGTCACTCTTGCGATGGAGGAAAGCTAGGAAAGCAAAAGCAGAACAATCATCGACAAAGGTGAGAATCCAGCGAGCATGAGTGCGAGATTCGGTAGGAAGTTCAATAAGGTCAGTGTGAACCAAACCAAGAACACAAGTAGCACATTTGTCAGAAGGACCAAGAGGCTGTTTGTGAGATTTGCTGAGTTGGCAACCATGACAAGGAGGTGAAGAAATGTGTGATTTCAAGGGAAGTGCAGGAAGTCCTGTGGTTGAAGAGGCAAGATGTCGAAGAGCATTGTCTGAACAATGCCCAAGGCGATGATGTCAAAGATCTGATGAGGAAATGTCTGACAGGGTATTGATTTTACCAGTTGGAGTGATCAATTCAGACCGAAACCAATGTAGAATATCACCAGGAGATGAGGCAGTAGCCCAGATCAGATGGTGACCCTGTTTGTCAAAGACGTCAGTTATTTTTCCGATCACAGTTTTGAAGCCTTGTAGGGCTAGTTGATTGGTAGACATGAGTCTGCATGATGCTTCAGGTGATAACCAAATACCAGTTGAGGTGATTGGTTGTTTTCCCATAGATTCTTTAAGGAGAATTGTTCCAGGTCCAGTCATTTTGATGGTAGATCCCTCAGCGATACGAGCATATTTGGTATCATCTCCCAAAACCATAAAATCTGATGGGAATGGGGTAATATGATCAGAACATCCAGAATCGATCAACCAGTGTTTTTGAAGGAAATTAGACAATCCCGAAACTTTCTTAAGTGATCCCATCTGGTAACAGTAAGAACTGTAATCATCATTATCATAATAGGAACAATCATTGTCCCCCCAGTCGTCTATATCGGGTACATCATCATTCGGATAAGGAATTCTATCTCTGGAATCTAAACCATGTTTCCAAGTACCATCCAAATTTCTCCGATCATCTCCATAGTAACTTTGGTTACTGTGGATATTGCGCCTTGAAGCAGGGATCTGTTTAACAGATTGAAAATCCTGCTTTTGTCTCTCGTAAACGTTCTGTTTTGAGGTAGAGGCGTGTAAAGACGAACTGTGGCTAGCGTTGCTAGCATCCTGAATGGATGCATTAGCTAATGCTTCTCTCATGAGAGAAGACTGTACTTGTTGTACTTTCTCGGATTGGGTATCCCATCCAGCATTTGAGTACTCTGAGGACATCTCCTCTTCATCGGCTAGAGTAACCATGTACTCGTCTTGATACTCGTCATAAGGTACAACGGAACCTGTCTCTGTGTTCTCTTCAGGTGTTTGTTCCTGAAGGTCGATCACCATCGATTCTTCATGAATCATCGCTAGATTGGCAAATCCAATGACGTTGTTTGCTTTTGCTTTTGCTTTAGCTCTCTCCTGACATTTTTGGAAATTGTCAGAGTGGTGCTTGCCTCGCTGGGCAGAAAGAGATCCACAACCTCGGTTTCTACCTCGATTTCCTCCTCAGTTTCCACGTCCAAAGCTCTGATTGTTTTGGAAATGATCAGGAAAAGAGTTGTAGGATCCTCCATTGTTATTGGAGTTCTAGGAACATTGGGGACCTGGTCTGTGCTTCAAAGCTGAAGTATGGTTTGCATGTGCATGTGGTTGGGAGGAAGAAGAAGAGAGTTGATGAGCTAGGGTTTTTATAGACATAAGACTAGACTTTTGTGTATTCACCTCCTTCGAGATGCGAGGGAGGAAATTATCAACAGTGAAGTTGGCTTCATCTACTGTTTGGATGGCATGAGAGATCATACCATCAAAAGAGGAAGGAAGGCAGGATAGAAGAATCATTGCCTTAAGAGTAGGCGGGACGATAAGTCCAGCAGCGTCCAACTGTGTGAACTGAGAGGTGATGGTAGAAAGTCCTTCAGAGAACTTGTTGAGCTTGACTCTGGTGTGAAGCAGGTCGGAAAAGAGCATGAATTGTCCAGGGATGCCTTTCTTTCCGTAGAGGGACTTGAGTTTTAACCAAAAGACTCAGGAAACGGAAGGATTTGTTACTGTGCTGTCAGCAACATAATCCCAAACGATCTGTGTCTGCAGTTCATAGGAGACAGTTACTGATAGGAAACGAAGGATTTTTGCATCTATAGCAATCCATCGGGCTTTCATATCAGCATCCATCTGTGCGGTATGTAATATTTCTCCTGTGACAATTTTCCAACCACCAAGCATGTGGAGGGGACCACAAATAGCGGTTGCCCATTGCTGATAGTTGGAAGCACCTTGGAGTTGAGGAACACGAGAGATATGGTCACAAGAGGTAACGAAGTCTTGGACAAGAGCGGTAGCCATTGATGATGATTAGAAAAATAGGATCTGTAAGAAAGAATCAAAGAGATCAGCATCTAGTGGAATCGAAAGATAATAAGAAGCAAAGAAATCAAGATGCAGATGTTCTTCGTCATCTAGTGGAGTAGACACGTTTTTAGGTGTGCTTGTTCCTGAACCCAGAGAGATGGTGAATCTCTTTCTGTTTCTTGATCTCCATTGTCCTGGATCTGAGATCCATCCTCTGAATACTCGGGGTATTCCATTTCATCTGTGGTATGTCCAGCTTCTTTTTCACGTGCCAAATCCTCTTCGTATTTTTGCATACAATCCTTTCTTCTTTTTATGCGTCTCTCCAGCCATAGTTCCCGTCTTTCTTGTCTTGATGGTTCCCTGGATTTGAAATCCCGTTTGTTTTCCCATTTGAGTTCTCGATCTAGTTTCCAGTTATTTGGATCATTATGATGTTAATACCAAAGGACAGCTGGAATCAGAGATTCGGTATTTGGTTCTGGGAATTCTAGAATGTTTTTTTCGAGACATTCGAAGTTAAAAGTAGGGAAATAATGTGGATTTACAATTTTGGAGAAAGTATCATCTTGCTCTCCATTTTCTAAGATAGGAGCGGAAAACCAAAAAAGTTGACAAGAGGTAAAGGGAAAAAGACGTAGATGGAGGAAAAATTCAAAGAAATTATTGTACATAAGAACTGACTCTGGTTCAATATGGGGCAGCTCTAATCTTTGCTGCCTTTCAGAGGCGTACAGACCGTGTTAGACCGGTAGTGGCCAACACTTGGGTATCTCCTGTTGAAGGAGTGGTCTGTATCCCCATATGAACTTTTTCAGGTCCTTTGGGAGCTTGTCCCACAGGTCCTGGAGTTGTTCTGTTGAAAGGTAAGGCATGGTGAAGGGTATCCATAATGTAAGAAATGTCGTCGTAAATGTAAATGCGGAAACCTTCTAGATCAAGACAAAGTTTCCTGCGAAGTTCAATCTGGTGTAAGCAATCATACATCCAGTCTCTAGTGGAGGGGTTCAAGATAAAAGAAGATTGTACTAAAAAAGAGGTGTTCTTGGGGTCCTCCATGAACTTGTCATGTTGACAATGATCGAATTCTTTGTTCCATTCTTGTATGGTCAGGATTTCATCCCGAGCCATCCATCCGACCTGTGATTGTGCTTCGAACTCCTTGGGTAAGAAGTTCAGGAAAGTTACCATCCTTCTAAACTCTACCGACTGGTTACAGTCAATAGGAAAATGGCGGTTATGGATCAACTCATATCCTTGCCAATGGATAAGAGACATCTTGATGAAGTAATTGTCATAAGTTTGAGTCGGGAGAGCCCAACTGATCAAAGTGAGTGTGGAATACATATGTTCCCATTGGAACTCTAAGGTCTCAGCACTGTTTTGAATGTCCTCTGGTGCCGGCCAGGAAAGAGAAGGAAGCTCCGGTTCTAAAAAAGAAACCAGGGAACAGAGGCACTGGTAATCAGTCGTAACATAAGCATGTGGAGCAAAAGGAATGCGAGTGCACCAGGCAAGCTTGCAATGGGCGGGCCACAAGGAGGGGTCCGTCCAGTCCATGGTGTAGCACTCAGTTGCACTGATGATTATTGGATTGCCTAGGTCTAGATGATCCTCCACTTTGAATTGGACCACGTTGGCGTAATACTGCAGGTGGGGGACACAGTGAAAAGGGTTGGGAGCTATCTCTCTCAGATCATAAGGCATCTCGAGAGTTGGTGCCATTTGTGTTAGGGGTCGAAGGAGGTGTTGGTGGAGTTTGGAATGGAGGTGGTACAGGAATAGATAGAGTGGGAGGAAGCAGAGTAATGGATGAGGTGGAAGGAGCTGTTAAGTTCTTAAGGATGAGGAGATTGTCCTCGTGTATACAGTCTGCTAGTCCTAAAGACTTGAGGGTCTCTAAGACAGGTCCAAGAGCTTGGTCAAACTTGTTGTTTGTAGGAACAATGGGAGGGATAACTGGTTCTTGTTTGAGAGCAGCTCTGGCTCCGTCCCAAGGTGTTTCTACCAAAGGCCAATCTGTAAGCCCTACGTTTTCAGGGGGCTGTGGATCCCAGTGATTGAGTATCGCTACAGGATAAGTCTCTGCTTTTACTGAAGCAGGAGGTCTCGGAGTTGAGTTATCAGTTCCGGAAGAGGTAGTTGGCTGGAGGGTAGTGGGATGAATGAGTCCTGTTCAAGGATGTGGAGAGTCTCAAATAGGTCGAGTCTGTTGACAACTATTGGGTCTGTACTGCCTAAAAGATTGTGCAGAGGATCTGGCTGAATCTCTCGCAACACGAACAAACTGATCGCCGGTGTAAATGAAGCGAGGAAAAATGAAGTTGCACCTGTGGCAATGAGATCCTGAGTAGTTGGGAGTTTGGCAAGTAGGACAATTGAGGAAGAGGTCATTGTCAATGACTCCTCGAAGAACACAATTAGGTTGTCTAGATAGACGATGGTGCCAAGGGACGACTGGAGATCGATTTGATTGATTCCAAAAGGACTGAGAGGACAAGGAGGAATGAGGGAGAACAGATGGGTTCCTAGATGGGAAGATGGGGGCAGATTGTCCAAGGACTATGCGCCTACCAGGTGGAACATAGGTCTCTTGAGGTCTAGAGACGTTTGAGGAAAGGGACTCATCAGTACTGGTAGGTACAGGACGGGGATATTCCAATTCAGAAATTTGACGACTCATAGCGAGCCACTCAGAGCGCGTGATGTGAGCAGGCATCGACACAAGTAATAAGCACGAGTGTTTGTATAAATGACAAAATGCTCTGTGTCAAGGTAGGGCGAATAACCTTTAGAAGTTATACAACTTCTAAATGCGCAGCCGAGGGGATATAGGTTCGAAGAACCTTTCAAGAGGAATATAAAAGGATATCTCTAGTAGAAACTTACTAGGAATAGAGAGTAGCTTGCTATGAAATAACTTGAGAGAGTTAAAGTAGTTGTGATGAGTATAAGGAAGAACAAGTTAATGAGTTGTAAAACTGTTAGATTGAAGGGGCATCTAGCTCCCTCTTATATACTACATGACTGTTTGTCTATGTTATGGTATATAGAATGTAATAGAATATTATATAAGAGTTCTAGCCAATAGCATAAAGAACTCTTATCATGATATATACGCAATGAGTCATTCTGAATCATGCTTTGTAAGATATATGAGTCATGATCAGTCAGCTGATCAGTAAGCAAGATAAGTATAAGTAATACTAATGAGTCATCATAGCAAATGAAAGAATAGTCTAGAAGTAAGTTCTAGACCAATGACTTAAACAATCATGTAATCAAATGAATATGATTGTTTCAACAAGAGAGACCGTTTGGTTATGTAGGTTCCAGACGAATTCTATACATGTGGTAGAGTGGTGGAAGGGCTGGTCTTTGGAGATTTCCCAGGATATTCCTAACGTGTTAGATAGTTTATCTATGTCATCCATGTTGTAGGTGAATGCTGCATTGTGGGTGGATCTTGGTGACGATCTGGATAGGTTCTGAATGGGATGGGCACAGGACTCGTTAAATTCCTTGTGGGATCCGTTTTGCAGTAGCTGTCCCTGAAACCACATGCAGCTGCCCTCTTTCTGCTTGCCATGCTGTTTGATGGCTGTATGCCATGTGGCTCGGGCTTGATTGTACGCAGCGAGGTGTTTGTGCGGAATTCTGATGAAGATGTGGTCATCGACCCATTTGTCAAGGGGACCGATTCCATGGAAACAAAACGTGTCGGCAGCTGCATCTGCGAGGCGACCATATAATCCAGCTGATGGGGTGGTGCTGAAAGCCATACAGATGTCAATGCAGCCATGTGTAGGGGAAATATGTACCACTGCCGCCGGCCATTGGGAAGGGTGTAGCAGTATGGTGCGGTAGGCCTCGGCTACATCTTGGGTAGCTGCTTTGAATCTCGGAGGGAGGCGTGAAATTAGGAGATAAACAATTGAGAATTTACCCCAGGAAGCGGGAAAATTAGAAGCCTCAATGTGTGAGTTAATAGAAGGAGAAGGATTAGTATGCTTGGGGAAATAGGAAATGAGAAGTTTTGGACTAGACGAAACTTTCCGGGCTTGCCAGGTTTGGGGATGATGGAAAGGGGAGAAGATTGATAGGTCTGATGATATGTTCAATGAGGGAAAGTGCGTACGGTCCGATGTATCTACCTTTCATAATTTCTTTATCTATGATGTCGTCCATTTGTCGGTGGTATGTAAGTACAGTGGATGGAGAATTCAGGGGGGATTGGGTATGAGTTATGTATATTGGGAAAATCTACTATAAATCTGTGTCTAAGTCCATGTGGAATGTCACCATATTCATGGAACAGTGATGCATTGCAAAGTAATCACTCCCAAGCATCTGGTTTATAGGGAGTTTGAGGAAGCTTCCTTTTGCGCTCAAGGGCAGCTGCAAGCTCCGTGTGAGGAGGAGCCACAGCTGGAACACAAGTGGGCGAGGCAGCACTTGTTGGTGCATCCCTCCTTGCATTGCCACTTGGTGCAGAGGCGCTGATTGGTTGCTTTGGAAAAAAGTTGTCTGTTTCGTCGTTTGGCAAACATCTCATGTTTGTTGTCCCAGGTTCGTTCTTTGTCACATTCAGCGACGGGGCTAGAATGGAGCTCCGTGCTGAGGCAGACCGAACACAGTGGTAGCGGGTCTGTGTTGGTGGAGGCTAGGTTGAGCGGGGTACGAAAGGAGTGGATATGTTTGTGTGTGCCATCATTGTATGTAGGTGACGGGGGGGCTGGACGTTTGGAGCTGCTGGGCACTCTCTGTTGGTCGTGGTATAATGTGGGGGGGTGCACGGAGGCACTTTGGACTGATGGCATGGCTGTGATGTAGATTGCAAGGCGGTCGTTGGCCTGTTTGTCCGTGGTAGGACATTGGGACATGTAGTGGTGTGGGATGGTAAATGGACGTAGGGGCCTGGTGGAAATTGGTGGCATGTAGCCGGTGGGAATAAATTGTTTGTAATATATGAGGCGTAGATGCCAGGGGAGGTTGAGACGTGCAAAAGGGACACGAAGGGAGGGGGGATAAAATATGGTGAGAAAAAGTACATTGAAAAAAATTAAGTTACTTGCCTCTTTGGCACTGGCTGCTGCTGCTATTGAAGTGGCGTCAACGATCTCGGTACAGATATCATCCAGCGTAGCCTGCTGGATGTATTTCAGGTTGAATGAGTTCAGAGTGCTGAGAGTATTGTGCCAGCGCTTGCGTGCAACTGCTTGGTAGTGGATAAGGGCGTGTCAGCGTCGTTCGTCATGATGATGTCACCAGTTGTGAGCACCGAGGGCAATCCAGAAGTCTATATGGGTTTGGACGCGGGGTTCTTCCCAGCCAGATTCTCTCATAGCTTGTATAATGCAATGGGTGGCTTCATCTTCGATGACGGACTGTTTTGCTTTAGTGGCAGCAAGGGGAATAAAAGAATGTATGCCCTGCTTGTCTTGGGTAATGGCAAGGGCTTCATCATCTACAGAGTGGGAAGTAGCTTGAGCATCTTCAAGACCCTTGTTAGTGAAGAAGTATAGCTCGCAGAACTCTCCTTTATGGAGTTTGCACAATGCCAGAGGCAACGGGACTACTGGGGCAGTCGAGGACATGGTGATGTCAGCATAAGGAAGAAATTTGGTATGGTTCTTCTTTCGTTCGTCCTGTCTGGCTTGTTTGCATTCTTCTTCCTGTCGTCTTTGCAGCTCGGTGGCTTCTGCTTGCCTTTGGTCTTGTCATTGGGTTTCTAGAAGATTTTCGGCTGCCACTTGGGCGTCCCAGTCAGCACAGTCGAAGGCATTTGTTTCGCGCCATAAGGTGACGAGGTAGGCGGTGGCCTCCAGTTCCATAAGGTTGAGGTCATTTATGATCAATTGACATCTAGCGGCATAGCATGCCGCTGCGTAGTCAGGTGGGTTCTGGTCATGTGGATTAATAGCAAGAGGAGGCATGAAGGAAAGTATATGAAAATGCGAAAAAATTGACGAGTGAAAGAATGCAAAAATAACGAGTGAAACTGTGACTATGCTGGAGTGGGACACTATGAACGGCGGGAATGCGAAGTGGGCAAGAGAAAGAAGAGGTGCGCCACTTCGCTTCTCATGCATAGACTAAATCCTACGCTGCCTCATGCCTCGGCTAACCTAGGAGAGCACCTGCCACCACCCTAACATTCTGTATCATCATACTCAACATCCTTGACCTTGATCTCTTCCAAAGAGGTGTTGCAAATGTGTGACCCCAAGTATGAATAGCAAAATGTCACCTTGCAGTCTCTACAATATCTCCTAGCTCCACAATTCCTGCAAATATTGGCTAGGAAATCATTGGTACCACATACGAACTCACAATCTTCCTCCCAGATGGAAAGCAGCGACGACTGCAGCATCAGCAAACCAGCCCTCAGCTGTCCACCCTGTGACAGTCTGGACAGAGCTGGCCAGCTCCCCCAGTTCCCCAGCACCCCCAGCAAAGGTACCTAACTGGCCAGCTC
>JBBPOS010000709.1:0-12424 GCA_038091575.1 Leccinum subgranulosum
AATTTTCAACTATCTGGCTGTTATCTACATGTAAAATACATAAACTCTAGCTAGTTTAATTTGTGTTGTCAGAAGGTGTAAGGAATACCAGGGAATATCATCTCTTCACTGGTTTCCTGATGAGGCAGTTATGGCCACTTAGCGGACGCTGCTGCAGAAATATTCAGGTACCTAGGTATTGGTCCGCTGGACAAGTGGGTCGATGACCACGTTTTCTTTCACGTAAAATGCAACGTCCTCACCCAATACAACCTAACCCGCAGCACATGGGCTGAAGAAATTAAAGCTCACGGATACCAACAAAGTGGTAGTCACATATGGTTCCAGGGTCTATCACTTCAAGACGGTACTTCAGAAGAGTACAACGAGGCTTGCACCCACCCTATACGTGACCTCGCAATGTCTTCTCCCCGTTCCACCCACGACGCCGGATTCTCCTATGCCTTGTGTGATATCAACCACATCTCCCAACGACTAGGCATACCTTGGGAAACATCCAAAGATCAACCCTTCAGCCACACGACGATCTATATCGGCTTCATATGGAACCTTCGCGAGCACACCGTTTCCCTGAGCCTCCCAAAAATAGACAAATACATTAACGCCATAAATGAATGGAATCGGCGCGAATCACACGTTCTCGAAGACATACAGAAACTATATGGCAAGCTCTTACACGCCTCATGCCTGCTCCCTGCAGGGCAAGCATACCTAACCGGTCTCGAGCGCATGCTTCCTGTGTGCGCCCAAAAGCCCTTTATGCCCCACAGGCCCGAGAAAACCATCATCTCGGACCTTGCCTGGTGGTCAAACGCCCTCTTGTCGAATCTCCTCTGCAAACCCATCCACCCCCCGCGCACATTCATCGACCTCGCCGCCTTCTCAGATGCTAGCTCTGGTGTTGGAATCGGAATTACCATTGGACCCCGCTGGCGAGCCTGGCAACTCCAACCAGGGTGGCAAACGCTCGACGGAAAATGCGACATTGCCTGGGCAGAAGCCATTGGCTTCGAGCTACTCATACTCTCCCTTGCTTCACAGATTCCTTCAACACCACACCTCCTCCTCCATGGTGACAACACCAGCGTCATCGAAAGCTGGCGAGTCAGTCGTCACCGGAACAAACTCATCAACGACGTCTTTCGACGCATACACGATTTACTTGCCACCACTTCCTTCCCCATCCACTCCGTCCTCGCTCACTTCGTCCCAAGTGAGGCCAACCCCGCAGACAAACCCTCCCGAGGCATCTACCCTCCCCGTGAACTCCTACTCCCTCCTGTCCCTATTCCCCCCTCACTCTGCCAATTCATCGTCGACTCCGATGCTCCAATCACCCCGTGGGAATACCGAGCCCTTAATGAAGGACAATGCCCCCTTCCTGCCATTCAGCTCCTTAACCACATCCACCGAGAGCATGAAGTCAACCAGCGGGTCCAAGCCTACTGTGACGAACTTGACGAACTTGTCCACACAGCCCTCGCAGACCCCTACTAGCCCCCCCCAGCATTTCGGAGCTCCCCTCCCCAACACCTCCACATCCCTGCCCCCATCCAAACCACGTCCATACAAACCAGGTCTCACCCCCACCCTTTCTCCCCTTCGCCCCCACTGCATGGCAAAACTATGCCTCATCCTCTGGCTTCCTAACATCACCCCCCCTCGCGCAACCCGCACCATCGGCCCCCACGGCAGACCCCTAGACGAGTCAGAATACGACCGTATTCTGTCCGTCATTGACTCCTCGTGGGCTCCCCCCACGAAAGAACTCTACGGTACCGGTCTCCTTGTTTTCCACGTTTTCTGTGACCTTCACAACATTCCAGACGAACAGCGTGCCCCCATCGACACCAACCTACTCTCCCTTTTCCTCGCCAACTGCACGGGCTCTTACTCCGGCTCCACCATCTCAAATTTTGCCATCGCCATCCACGCTTGGCACATGCTCCACGGACTCGGATGGACCATCAACACAGCCGAAACCAAAGCTGTCCTCGAGGGCGCAAGCAGGCTCGCTCCCTCCTTATCCAAACGTCCCAAACGCATGCCATTCACCATAGAAATCCTTGGCCGTTTCCGCAACATCCTCAACCTTGACGACCCTTGTGACGCAGCAGTCTTCGCCTGCATCACCACCGCCTTTTTCTGCGTCGCTCGACTCGGAGAACTCACCGTCCCCGCCATCTCCAGATTCGACCAAGCCGACCATGCACTCCGCTCGGCTCTATCCTTTACCACCAACCACCAAGGCCTCCCAGTAATAAAGATCTCCCTCCCAAAAACCAAGACCAACCAGCAAGGAGAGGACATCATGTGCGCCCCCTTGGACCCCAATTCCCCCGCAGACCCAAAATCAGCCCTGGAGAACCACCTCTGCATCAACCCTGCCCCCCCAGACAACCACATCTTTGCTTGAAAACACGCATCCGGAACGCGCGCTCTCTCCAAGAAAGAAGTCACCAAACGCATCGACGCCATCGCACACCTATACCCCGACCTACCCACCCTCAAAGGCCACAGCCTCCGCATCGGCGGAACACTCCATTACCTCCTCCTCGGCATTCCTTTTGACGTCATCAAGACCCTCGGTCGCTGGTCAAGCGACACATTCACCAGATACCTCAGGCACCACGCACTCGTACTCGCTCCCTTCCTCCAGGAACGCCCCGAGCTCATGCAACACATGCAAAAATACATCCTCCCTCCAGTACAATGATTTATCTGTACGTCCCCGCTCCTTTTACATGGGCTCGAGCTTACGCCGCCTCACGTCGTTCACTCCTCCTTCACGGGACACAGCGCGCGCTCGCCCACCAAGGTTCGGGTTCAGTTTTGGTCCGGGAAAGCCTTCGGCTTTTCGCCCAAACCTCTCACAGTACGTCTACCGCGCCCTTACGGCGCTCCTTTCTTTCTCATTGATCACGCAGCCCAAACGCACAGAGCGCAAACACGAAATTCTACTAAGTCCACGATGACTCGCGACTCTTACTAATCTTTCCCGTTTTGCACAAAGTGCCAATAATTTCACTAACAGGTGTAAGATTTGGTGACTTTCAGAATGTCTCTTTCGATCTATTACTGCATATACATATCCAACGTGAAATCGACAAGTAATGGATTCATCTACATACATATACGGACCATAGTCTGGAGAAGATCCGTATATATTGATTACATCTCAACTTTAGACACTGCAAAAAGTAAATCGACTAATTCAGAGCGTCTGAGACGCTGATGTGTGCAAAATAACTGGCTGTGACACTGATTCAAGGGACGCGTGAAATCAGCGTCATCGGATCGACGCTGATTCTGAGCGTCAGTCTGGACGTGACGCTGATGTGTGCAAAATAACTGGCCGTGACGCTGATTCAAGGGACGCGTGAAATCAGCGTCATCGGATCGATGCTGATTCTGAGCGCCAGTTTGGATGTGACGCTGATTCGTGATGCTCATCTTGAGCGTCCTGTAATTGAGGCACCACAGTAATGCTTGTGATCTCCCGATGGAAAATGTTTTCGGAAGTATGGAAATTTGTTGAAGTCTTTTTCGGAGCTATTCATATTTGATCATTGAGAAAGTATTTTATCGGTCATGTAGTCTACCGGAAGAGACACGTCCGACGCGTCACTCTGCATGTATCCTGGAGCTCAGAAGCGAGTTCGATCCCCGTGGTGGGCAGTTTTTTTTGTTTCAATCTACAAATTGTGCAATCGCATCACACCAGCTTCGATAGCTTGAAGATGGCGGGATTTTTTGGGGACCACAAAAGGACACGAATTTATACTGGTACTATTTCGGACGTTACAAATGAGCTGTGGGAACGCTACGAATGAACTGTGGGGACGCTGCGAATGAGCCGCGGGGATGCTGCGAACCAGCATCCTCGACGCTGTTTCCTAATAGACAAAATGAGTACATCAGCGTCACGCAAAGACGCTGATTAACAGAAAATTTACGCTGATGTGTCGCGTCCTCGCCGCTAACTAGCCGTGTCTTGGACGCTCTGAATTAGTCGATTTACTTTTTGCAGTGTAGAGTGGTAGACTATAAAAGACCAACCAATATACTAGGGGATAGACTCCGACAGCCTGAAGCAAGAGAGCTACCACACGCTTTGTTCCCGCCTCACACTCGCCTGAACCTCGTCAGATCTCACTGGCAGTCTACGCACTATTTCATTAACTTGAACGCAGCAGGAATTTTTGCACGAAATCGTTTTTGGCAGTTTCCTGGACATTAAAACCATCCTCTTAAAAGAGTCGGGGATGTAGTATGTACTTCGTATAGCCTGAGTATTCCGTTATTGGTATTCTAAGCACCACCCCGAAGCTCTGCAATTCCAATTCGTGGCGACTCGCTGTTGAAATCATACACGGTATAGAATTGCTGGAGGAAGATAGCCCCGATCGACCAGAGTTCTAGTCGTGTTCACCGTTCAGCATGGGAAGAGGAAATGCTAAATAGAAGAATCTCACTAAGATTCTCCGGGCCATTCACGATTCCGGTAAAGCAATTGGCTGACTTGGCCTTAACCCGACCCATGTCAAGGACATTGGGAGGGAGTAAAAAAGGCCTTCCTCCAATGGTCAGAGTCACGGTAGGAAATGATCTGCATGGGACTAGAGGGAGTCAATAAAAAGTACTACTACTTTATTCAATCGAAACTCACAGGCGTAAAAATAACCCCCGGGTGTATCATATAGCTTACCGTACCACGCCTCATGCACGGCAACAACTCCCCGCCGATCACCATAAATGAAGTTGGCACCAGTATCCATGATGGCGGGTACATTTGTCAGAACCGTGTGTCCATTAACCTTAATGTTATCTATCCTCAACTGCCAGAGAACCTGAAAGGGAAATATAAATATACATACATTACCGCCTGGCGTTTGAGCTCACCGGATTCGTTACAGGGGTATAGACGAGGGTGCTATGAACGTAAAGCGCTGTGTTCGTTCCACCGATGTACAGCTCGCCTCCAGAATCAGTCAACTTGAGTGAAAACACTGGTTGAGATAGCTGTCCTTCGTTGAAAAGTGTGTGAAGCAGAGGGCTCTTGATATAAAAATCTGAGAAAGACGGGAAAGCCAATCCCAATATACCATCCGGACCAAAGTCAGGTGCTCCCATATGCAAAGAGTATGTTGTTGCAGCCCCGACGATCTGAGCGTCTGCCTATTCATTGGTCGGAGGTGATGATGTTCGCAAACAGTGAAAAACATACGGTAAAACCAGCAATGGTTACCCTGTCCATGTATTGTGCACCACTGACAATCCTGCCGTCTGTAAAATCTATTCCGAACTCTTCATTGAAGGCCACGTTGGTTTGGGATGATGCAGGATCCCAGAGATTATGGTGGCTTCTGCAGTTCTCATCACCGGTTGAGGCTGGAACAAAGAGATCGCTGGGTCGAATAAGACCATAGAGTAGGATGGTACTGACGGAAAGCACTTACCTAGAACCGGTGTTAAGCTGGACTGAGGTGAAGACAAGAGTCAGTATATATCATGAGTGTACGGACAAACTTACCAGTGAAGGGCTTGGCAGGAGTGCCGATCCAAATGATCGCATACCATATTCCGTTCCTGTATTTTGTCAAACCAAGGCTAGCTCCGGACCTGTCCCGTTGCACAGCAGAAAGATGCGGTGTTCCGGTGTTCCTTTCGGAACCATCCATGCCACTTGGCCCATGAATGATTTTGCTAAAAACGTATGAGAAAAAATGATGGCTGAGGACATCGCAGGTCGATTTACGCGTTATGTGATGTGATATGAAATTTGCGTGCATTGATATCAGTGCGTTTCGTGAGTGGTATGGATATACCATGACTTTCCCCCCTAGGATCAGTTGCCTGGGCGGCCAAAACACAAACAGCCAGTGTGACGGCAATAGTTGTGATCACCTTGAAGAACATTGGGTAGCAAATGTGGAGGAGTACAAGTACGTGCGCCTGACTCCAATATATGCCCGGGCCAGTGATGGCATGACGTGTACTTAGGGACTAACCGGATAACAGTCAAACTTGATGAAGTACATTCGGATCATGGGTGAATATTTTACCTAAAGAGTCCGTTTCGTGAGTGGTATGGCTGTACCATCACTCAGGCTTTCCCCCCAGGATCGGGTGTTTCGGCGGCCAGACAGCGATGGTTGTGATCACTCTGAAGAACATTGGGTAGCAAATGTGGAGGAGCACAAATACCATCAATTACGTGCGCCTGACTTTAATAAATAAATATCGAGATGTCATCGCGTCTAGGAACTAACCGGATAACAATCAAACTGATGAAGTATATTCCGATCATTAAAACAGGTATGGGTGGCGAGTTTGAGAAAACGTACCTGAGGAATTAGGACACACATCTAGACTCGCAAGCAGGATTCAACCAAGAGCACTCTTGGTGCAAAATGGTGCATGCCACCAAGTTTGCCTGCAGTGCAAGGCGGAGCGTGGAGCGGGCGATGGTAGAAGGGCGGTGAGTCAGTGGTGCTATCTACACATTGCTTTCGATCACTGTAAATTTTTGGTTATGTTAGCACTTCGTTGCGGAAGCAAGTTAGTTGTCACATTTCCACCCGTCAGCGCAAACAGGTGGGTTTAGAACTCGACCGTACTCACGAGCACCGTTGGGCCTCACTTCCCTTCAAGGCTCGGTCACAGCTCACCCAGAGATCGATTTCTTTGGACCCAGTGACAGAAGGCAAGTCTCGGGTGAGCTTTGTCACTGCCTGTATGAACTTCATCCACGAGTTTACATGTCCGTGGAACAAGTTCTGGAAGGGATTATGGTTGAATAGGTGGTATGTGCGAGAAGTTCGGTCTTCGACCCATCGCCTGGGCCTGTATGTGGAGGTCAGTAATGATCAACAAGGAGTATAAAGAGACACACTTGTTGGACGACCGGATGACAGGGGGTGATAAGACGAGTCTCCGGTGTCTCGACGTCTTGCTGGATGTGTAAGAGAGATAATTGAGTTCGAGCTCTTCAAACTTCTCTTTCGCCATAGGTATACCTGTGAGAACGTGAGCGTAGCAGGTCGAGTGGGACGACGACTAGTACATACTGATCTTGAACGCCACGGGCACCGACGAACGCGTCGAACCAAGGCTTTACTCCGCAATCAACGAAGGCATGAAGACACTCGTATGGGGTGTCCTCGTCGCCCAGCAGGTTGATTATGTGCAGCTCGGCAGTGAATTGGGCGAGAGAATCCAGGTTCGGGGTGAGAGCGAGGGAGGTGAGGTTGGCGGAGTAGTTCAGCTAATGCAAAACCCTCCTCTCCACTTTATAGGAGTCGGGGAAGATCGGTATTTGTTGGGCTGTAGGAGCCGGCACTTGCGTGAGCCTTCCGGCATTCAACGGATAATTATCCGAGTCACTGCATCGTGACTCGGATGATGTGTTGCGACTGAAATTGGTGACTTCGAGGACTCATCTGTGAAATGAATTTTCTGTTGGAGACTCGGGCGGTGTATGTTTGGACGGAGGCACAGGATCAGGAATGTGGAAAATACCGCTTCTATTCATACCTCGTACACTTTGAAGAGGAGTACTTAAACATTTCAAACTCGAAAGACACAGCTGGGCGTAAGCACTTGAATGATAGGGATTCCGTAAATAAATTCAAACGCTGCGTTCCGTAGATGATTTTACCATTCTCACCCCAATGATAAAGGTTTTGCGATTGCCTGGATATTGGCTTTATAGAACCCTCCGCTTAAAAGAGTCGGGGGTGCAGTATGTATATAACTTACTTCGTATAGCCTAAGTATTCCGTTATCGGCATTCTAAGCACCACCCTGAAGCTCTGCGATTCCGATTCGTGGCGACTCGCTGTTGAAATCATACACGGTATAGAATTGCTGGAGGAAGATGGCCCCGATCGACCAGAGTTCTAGTCGTGTTCACCGTTCAGCATGGGAAGAGGAAATGCTGAATAGAAGATTCCCACTAAGATTCTCCGGGCCATTCACGATTCCGCTAGCGCAATAGGGGGACCCAGGCATAGCCCGTCCCAAGTCGAGGACCTCTGGAGGGAGTGAAAACGGCCTTCCACCAATGGTCAGAGTCACGGTAGGAAATGTTCTGCATGGGTCTACAAGGAGTTTAATAAAAAGTACCTGATTCAATCGAAACTCACAGGCGTAAAAATAACCCCCGGGTGGACCATATAGCGTACCGCGCTCAACCTGGTACACGGCAAGAACTCCCTGCCGATCACCATAAATGAGGTTGGCACCAGTATCCATGATGGCGGGTACATCTGTCAGAACCGTGTGTTCATTAACTTTGATGCTATCTATCCTCAGTTGCCAGAGAACCTGAAAGGGAAATCTAAATATACATTCACTGGCATTACCACCTGTCGCTTGCGCTCACCGGATTTGTTACAGGGGTATAGACGAGGGTGCTCTGAACGTAAAGCGCTCTGTTCGTTCCACCGATGTACAGCTCGCCTCCAGAATCGGTGAACTTGAGTGAAAACACGGGTTGAGACAGCTGTCCTTCGTTGAAAAGTGTGTGAAGCAGAGGGCTCTTGATATAAAAATCTGAGAAAGACGGGAAAGCCAATCCCAATATACCATCTGGAGCAAAGTCAGATACTCCCATATGCGAAGAGTATGTTGTTGCAGCCCCGACGATCTGAACATCTGCCTATTCATTGGTCGGAGGTGATGATGTTCGCAAACAGTGAAGAACATACGATAAAACCAGCAATGGTTACCCTGTCCATGTATTGTGCACCACTGACAATCCTGCCGTCTGTAAAATCTATTCCGAACTCTTCATTGAGGGCCACGTTGGTTTGGGATGATGCAGGATTCCAGCGGTTATGGTGGCTTCTGCAGTTTTCATCACCAGTTGAGGCTGGAACAAAGAGATCGCTGGGTCGAATAAGATCAGAGACTAAGATAGTACTGACGGAAAACACTTACCTAGAACCGGTGTTGAGCTGGACTGAGGTGGAGACAAGAGTGAGTAGATATCACGAATACACGGAAAAAATTTACCAGTGAAGGGCTTGGGAGGAGTGCCGATCCAAATGGTGGCATACCATATTCCGTTTCTGTATTTTTTCAAATCAAGGCTAGCTTCGGACATATCCCGTTTCACAGCAGAAAGATGCGGTGTTCCGGTGTTCCTTTCGGAACCATCCATGCCACTTGGCCCACGAATGATCTTGCTAAAAACGTGTGAGAAAAAAATGATGGCTGAGGACATCGCAGGTCGATTTACGCGTTATGTGATGTGGTATGAAATCTGTGGGCGTCGGCATCAGTGCGTTTCGTGAGTGGTATGGCTATACCATTACTTTCCCCCCTAGGATCAATTGTTTGGACGGCCAAGACGAAAACAGCCAGTGTGACGGCAATGGATGTGATCACCTTGAAGAACATTGGGTAGCAAATGTGGAGGAGCACAAGTACGTGAGCCTGACTCAAATATATGTTGGGATGGCATGACATGTAGGAACTAACCGGATAACAATCAAACTTGATGAAGTACATTCGGATCATGGGTGAGGATTTCAGCGAAAGAGTGCGTTTCGTGAGTGGTATGGCTATACCATCACTTTCCCCCCGTGTTTCGGCGGCCAGAGTGAAAACAGTCACTATGACAGCGATGGTTGTGATCACTATGAAGAACATTGGGTAGCAAATGTGGAGGAGCACATATACCATCAACGACGTGCGCCTGACTTGAATAAATAAATATCGAGATGTCATCGCGTCTAGGAACTAACCGGATAACAATCAAACTGATGAAGTATATTCCGATCATTAGAAGGTATGGGTGGCGAGTTTGAGAAAACGTACCTGAGGAATTAGGACACACATCTAGACTCGCAAGCAGGATTCAACCGAGAGCACTCTTGATGCATGATGGTGCATGCCACCAACGTGAAGTTTGCCTGCAGTGCAAGGCGGAGCGTGGAGCGGGCGATGGTAGAAGGGCGGTGAGTCAGTGGTGCTATCTAAACATTGCTTTCGATCAGCGTAAATTTTTGGTTATGTTAGCACTTCGTTGCGGGAGCAAGTTAGTTGTCACATTTCCACCCGTCAGCGAAAACAGGTGGGTGTACAACTCGAATGTACTCACGAGCACCGTTGGACCTCGCTACTCTCCAAGCCCCTTTCCCAGCTCACGCAGAGGTCGTTTTATTTTGACGCAGTGACAGAAGACACAGGTCGTGTGTGCCAGAAGTTCGGTCTTCGACCCATTGCCAGGGCCTGTACGTGGAGGTCGGTAATGATCAACAAGGAGTATAAACAGACAGACTTGTTCGACGACCGCTGGATGACGGGATGGGTGATAAGATGAGTCTCCGGTCTCGACGTCTTGCTGGATGTGTAAGAGAGACAACTCAAGTTCTGCAAACTTCTCTTTCGTTATAGGTAGGGCTTTTACTCCGCAACTAACGAAGGCACGGAGACTTTTGTATGGGGTGTCCTGGTCGCCGAACAGGTTGATTATGTGCAGCTCCGAGTCGGAAGTGAACGGGGCGAGGGAATCCAGCACTTAATGAGAGGGGAGGTTGGCGGAGTAGTTGAGCTGATGCAAAACCCTCCTCTCCACTTTATGCGAGTCGGGGAAGATCGGTATTTGTTGCTGTACTTCAAGTTGCTCGAGCCTCCCGTCATTCAACGGATGATATGCAGTGACTCGGATGATGTATTGCGACTGAGATTTGGTGACTTTCAGAATGTCTCTGTAACGTTCTGCAGCCACTGTGGGAAGTAAAAGCATGACTAAATGTGGCTGTGTCACTACTCCCAGATTAGTAGCCGCTGTCACTGATTTGGCTGTCACATGATTTCCGTGACAGGGTGACTGTCACTGGTATTGAACGCATGCCAATGATATTCATCACCCGCAGAAAGTTGCAATGATATTCATTGCCAAGCACTCCAATTCAGTGTCACTTTGATGTCATTTTTATGTAAATAGTGTGTACATCTGCGCTTCAGAAAATCGCTTTTCGAAGTTTTGACTTGTTCATAAGCGAAACCATACTCCATATGGATACATGTTCCCCGCTTAGAGAAATCTGTTTTGGTCTCAAATTGCGGTTAGAGATCTCTCATTCAGAATGATTATCATGCCAGCTACCTTGCTGATAAGATCACGAGGCAAAGAAGTGGTAAAATGATCATTATAGAACATTTTTGCTACCTAGCATATCACATTGAATGTCTCCTTGTCAGCAAACGAATTTACATAATATTGTTCATAAGCTTTCAAACACAAGTCCATTGTTGGATCGATCCCGGGAATTGCAGTTTCAAACACGGGGACAAGCTCTATCATGTACATGATATCTGTCAGCGGCACCACCACATGTAGGTTCAATGGCCCAGATGCATGGCCAGCAGGTGGGCGTTGGACTCTATAGAGGCCCACTCCCTCTTGGTTGGTCAAGGGTTGACCACATTTGGTGAAAAATTTGACAAAAGCGAGAGGGGGGTGTGTGGTACGAGGATTTACCTTTGGCGCAAAGATAGTCTTGACCCGAGCAACTCCTGAGTAACTATCAAAAATCTGAACAATGCACATATAACAAACACTGACCAATTGCACTGTGAGCACCAGTGTGACCAACAATCACCACATCGTGAGCACCAAACAGGCGTTCCTCGGAGCACGGATGAGCTTGAATAACTTGACTATGCATCAAATGCCAAGATCGGAATGAAGATCGTTGCTGGATGCGACATTTGTGCCAAACGTCAACAATCCCTGAATAATGGGACCACGAAGGAGTAAAGTCACCACACGAAAGGAAATATTGATTGATATAATGTGTGGCATGTGGAAACAGGTAGCAATCCTGCATCTCTGCAATGGTGATCCCTGCACAGTCAGGCTGAATGGTGACATGGAACGCAACAGCACCTGACGACAAAAGAAAGCCTCTAGGGTCGGCAAAATGGTCGTGGAAGGCACGCGGGCCAGAGAAGGAGCATTCTGTCTCAGGAAGGATGCGGGACATGAAGGAGGCTAACGGGTCAATGGTTGTGACTTCTTTGTCTTTGACAACAATGATTGCAATGGGTGATGAGAAGGCATTCTGTGACATTGGCAGTGTACTGCAATAGAGTGCCGTTGTCCCTGATATTGCGCGCGAAACTTTGCATAACCTCCAACTTAGGGATCTTGAAATCTGTGTTGAACGAGCACTATTTAGTAGCTCTGAGCGCTCTATGATTATATAATAACGACTTAGTATATAGTAGATTACATAATCTTTCTTTGTCGTATATAATATTCAGACCCAGCGTCTGAGTTCTAATAACATCTTGTTCTCTTACCACAACGTTCGATAACACCTCAACGCTGACACCTGGTGAGTACCGGTAGTCCTCTACCTCGGTAGTCTACGGTTTCTACAGGTTATGAGCCCCGCCTAACGCACCA